>WHVE01000781.1:0-59481 GCA_015178995.1 Trichophaea hybrida
CTCATTGCGAATATGCCTTCAAAATAATTTCTTCGCATTCGGTTTATAATGGACGGTATCTGCACGAGAGAACTTAGCCGCACTGCTTAATGCTGCCCGAATCTAGGGTGGGGTACCTATTCTGCTATACTCTGTGGAAACGGAAAATCTTGCATGGAGGGTTGAACTAAACCCAATCACCCGTGCAAGCCATAGCACAAACTACGCTGCTCGCCCGGGATTCTCTCCCTGTTGTAAAGGTCGGGTATGATGTCAGTGAGGGTGTGGCGGTTGTTAATCTCCTGGAAACCAGCCGGTCGTTCTGAGGTTGCGAATTGGTTTGCTCAAAGATTGAGTTTTAAAGTGGATCTTTTCTTAGTGTGTATGTACATAGCAGCCTGTTGCAGTGATTAGTAATTGCGTTGTAATTATGACAATCACATTGAATTTGCTACTAACCCAACATCTCCACCATCATTTCATGCTCGTCCTTTCCGACAAAAACATCGTGTATTTGTGGGGCCTCTTTGATTCCGGCGCTTATCTTCTTAAAGCTCTCCCAATTCACATATCACCACAAAATGTCGTTTAAATCGCAGTCGTTTCCCCGGTTGTTGGGTCTGGGTCCTGTGTCGCTGGTTTGTTGACTGAGGAATCTTGCAACCTGTGACGCATTGACAGACATGGCCTTGGCACCCGCAAGGTCCGGAAGGTTCCCCACCCAGCCCAATGCCTCGGAATACAGGATTCTGGCAGTACTCCCTTTAGATGACAGGAATTCTAATGGTATAGCAATATCTTCGATCCCTTCTGATGTACATTTTTACTCACATTGAATGGATACACTGAAACGTGGGTCTAATTTTGCCCCATTGATAAAAACCTGTATTGCGTTCGAAATGTCGACGTCGAACGTTTTTATGGTGAACCCGGGCAACACCTCGAACGATAAAAACCGATCTTGTAGAGAAGTTAGCACTAGACGTCTATTATAGCTTCCATTTTGGCTGTAATAGGCCATATCCTTGTCCGAGTAATAAGGGTTTATGGGGAGGATTTAAGGGGTCTCTACGGCGGTGTCAGAATATTATGATGCATCATCGAATTCACGACTATTTAGTACTTACTCCCCAAATAGATCCTTTGCCGCCGAGTTTTCTTTTTGGAGACCGTTGTTCTAGTGTTGGTTTTGGGAGGTCCGTACTTCTTTCTGGTAGTGGTGGGAGTTCGTATAGTTTCAGTTCGTAGTGTTGGTGAGGAGGGTGTTCCAAGACGCGCCAAACTCCTGCGTCGATTTCAAGCATATCGCTAATCTCTCCGTCGGAATTACCCGTTCCAGGCCAACACAAGACTGGCACCAGTCCTGGGCCGAAAGGTAGAGTCGACGAGATCCTTCCTAATAGAAGCCTTGACATTCCCACCTATATCATATGTAAATGTGGAAACATTGTTGTCTGTCAACCCACCCTTTAGTTCAGAATTGTCTAAAGTCAGCAATCAATTTCTTAGGCAAGAAACCCCAAAAACTTACTATACCTGTGTAGGCGAGATTAGAACGGTAGATAAGAGTGGTCCTTCAAAAATATAATGTATCTCTTTACTTCCCTCGGTATAATTGGTTCAGGTCATGCGATCCACGCTGGATGGGGAACATAGATGCCAAAGGCCTGGCCGTGCTCCATAGGTGCTCTCCACCTAATAGCCTTCATAGTAACCAACGTTTCCAACGCAAGGTCAATGGGATGGTGGCTGAACTCGCCAAGTCGCCTTGAGGCATCCTTGGGTCAAGAAATCCAATTACTAAAACTTCCGAATAGTCCCAACACTTTCCCAGCGCGAGTTTATCATAGTCGATATTTATGGTCTATCGTTGAATGACATAAACGCAATTCCGATTTTACCAGAGATCAGCTTCTGCCGTTCATCCGGAGCTCCCTTCGCCCGTTGCGAATGCGCCTTCGGAAATAGTTTCTCGGATCCGGTTCATCCCACAACAAGTATGTGAATGATGGACGCGAGCAAATAGCCGATCTTCTAGGTGCTGCCCGAATCTGGGCAGAGGTAGCGGGAGTATGAGTAAAACCGCCTTCCGCCTTCAGCAACTACTCCAGGTAATCTTCCTCAAAGACAGCGCGGTAAAAGTGCATCTTGCATTACCCAACCACGATGAGGAATACCGTTCGCTGATGCACCGGCTTTGTGACTGAATGTTCGGCACAGTTTGGGCACGATACAGCATTATGGCGACCATATCTCCGAATCCACTGAGCGCGTAAGGAATCAAGGCGTCACTTCACTGCTTTTCCAGAACCTGAATCACAGGAATCTGCCACCTGGTACTCTTCGTAGACACGAATGAAATACTGTTTAACTTTTTAAGGATTCCATCGGGATACTTTTTGAGGTCGTGTATAAAGGCGATGCTGAACAAGCTGCACCGGTAGATCCGAAAAGCTGCGGTAGACGTACTGAAGCCCGTCCACACGAGTGGGGTTGTTTGCCGACGAATCATGACTGCAGGATGTGACGCATCACAAGTTTGGCGAAGTTCTTGGTGTGATGTCAACAACTATTTCGAGGGACGACGGGTAGTAGGTGCGGAGCTCCGCCATCTAGCCGGCTTGCCCGGGGGCGGAGGGGATAAGGGTTCTGTCATACTCTGATAGAGTGAATACAGTATGATTAAAAGAAAATAAACAACTATTTCGTACGAATTAGTTATCGGCTTTGGTTTGTCTAGGACTTTGTACATTATTTTGAGGGTACGATTGGAGTCCATTCGTCTCTGTTGGTAGACATGTTGACGCTTCGAATGATGTCGTGTTGAGTGCCTGTGTATAGAAAGAGAAAGACTAAGGTCGACTGAGACGGTGCTGATAAGTTGTCGCGGGTTTTGATGGGTAGTGCAAGAAGTTGGCTTTAGTATGAAGTTGAGGGTGGAGGAGGGGCTTTGATAGTCGGGTGGTTAGTTGCGGGCTAAGCTCTAAGTTACGTGGAAAAGCTATACAAGCCAAGGGATTGTGTTTGCTCTTGTGTTTGAGACATTTTCTTCCTTGCTGGCAATTTCGCGAAAAAAATTCGAGAGAATGTTCTGCCATAGATATCCTTACTGCTCTCGACTTCGCCGCTCCAATAATGTCGTCTCCGCCTACGTTGTACGTACATACATGTATGTACCCTATCTTCCAAACGAGCTTGTTCTCCATAGTCCACATCACGATATCGATACATCATATAATCTCAAACAACTGGGGATTAGAGGCCTTCTCCTACCCAATGGAGAGGTTTTCTGCTTTTATTGCATATGTGACAGAAACCCATTAATATTAATACCCATACTCTAAAGTGTTCCATTTTCAGACGTAGATGTTGATGCATATCAAAGCTTTTTGAGAAACATATACCTCTCCCTACTCATACCTGTTGCATAGAATCCCAACAGGCATTCCTCGTGGCGAAGATCCCAAAATATCCATGACTTGCGCAACCTTGATTTTCGCGTTTCTATTGGATGCGCCCAATGTGAGTTCTGTTAATCTCATCAACACCCATCCCTGGTTGAAAGTATGTACAGATGCAGGTGAACTTACCATAATCCAATGTGATGTTCCCAACCGGGGCAACCGGGAGGTTTGGCGAGCCCGGGATGGGGCGGCGCGGTGCGAGACGGCCACTAATTTCGAATTGGCGCTGGCGAGGAGCTAACGCCTGCCACAGCGCCCACAAACGATCAATATTCCCATGGTGAAGGGTAAAAATCGGATCCACGGGAGAAGTCCACACATTTAGCATCTACTCCAGATATATGGTAAGCTTCTTGCATATGATTCACCGGAAACGTATGGCGACATACATCGCCTCCAACCGTTAAGTGGCCACCACCGTGAATCCCAGAGTTGAGACTGATATTTCCTACGCCTTCGATAAATCCCTGAAATGCTTCATATGTTGGCTGTTGCAGCGTGAGTTGCTGATGACTGGGGTTCAACCACTTTGTCGTGAAAGTTTGAATATTTCGGGTGATACAACGTCCCGGGTTGTAGGTTGTGTCGCTACCGAACCCTAGATGAATCTTTGTATCCTTGAAAGGGCCTGAGGTGATGCATCCTGTCAAGATAAGACAATCACCTAAGCTGATCTAAACTAGGAACAGCGGAGGGGCTCACCACCGCCCTTGCTGCCAAAGAACTGCGTGGCATTGGGATTATACGCCCCGTTGCCCCCAAAGCCAAAAACAGGGTCGAAAATAGGAGATTCGGTGAGATTGGCGGTATCGCGGATTGGGTCCCAGTATCTTGTGTAGTAAATTAGCCTTGATGCATCATACCACTCGCAGGGTTTCTGGAATGGAATAGAACTCACGGTAGTCCACCAGTCCAAGAACATTCCGAGCGGATAGCTTTCTCGAATTCGTGTCTGGTGGTTATTAGCTTGTAACACCACAAACGAACTGGGTTTTGCATACAGGAAGTACCTATGCCAGGGCAGGAACTGCGGCGTCCAGTGTACTTGAGGAGTAAACACTTGGTGAGTAATTGCAAAGTCCTCAAATCGACTTGTGGCGGCAGGGTATATTGACGAAAGTTTTGCAGGCTTATGCATCAAACATTGCACGGCTTTGATGTAGTTGAACCGTTGAGTGTCCGTAAGGTCACGCCTAGAGCATACGATGTGACTGTGAGGAATGTCACGCAAGCAGAGTCAAAGGGTTCATATTACCATTCCTTGCGCACCAAAGAGGTAGAACATCGCTCGCGGGATCTGTATGACGGTGGCAAAGCACACGCGACGGCTACAAAGACGGCTACGACCTTGATAAATAGGCTAGTGATATTCATTGCGCGCAATGGATGATCGATCAAGAACGTAGGAAGTGATAGTGATGGTGACAGTAATACAACGGTGCTGTTGATGTTGGTGGGTACTTAAGTAGGTAGTTCTTGCTATTAAGACAAAGACTAAGCTTCTTTCCAGTTCCAAGTTACATATATCGAGAACACTGTGGCGTTGTCCGCCGTTAAGAAAATGTAAGTATACGAAGTACTTAAGTACCTAGACACTTACTTAGTACTTAGTACTTATGTCGCAGAAGTAACCAAAGTATGGCAGCGTTTTGGACGAAACTCAATAACTAAAATGTGAATACTCATTTAACCTTACCATAGGGGAATACAAATGTATATATAAGGCTACATTTACGGAAGATTCGAAGATTCTGGCATTAGTTCTACCAATTTCTCAAAAAGTTATACAGGGGTTTTCTCGTGCCCAGCCTCTCCCCCACTTAGCTCGTTCCTCGCATCTCTCTGCCGAGCGAGCCTGCGAGCAAGGTTAGAGAAAGGCTGGGAACGAGAAAAATACAGAGGATTTTTTTATTCAGATTACGTTTTCCCTCGTAAATTAAAGCGCATGCTTAGCCATATTCTACTCCCGCCCCATATCGATATCACCCAACCATTCATCTATCACCACATTGTCTCCGCAGCAACCTTCTCACGGACCTTATTGATAAACCCAATTTTCATTTGATGCTGCATCCACTGTCCATTATAAAAGTAACTGTTTGGGTGAAGATCAGTACGGCCTCCTTTAAGGAGATCATACTCATCCGGGATCGAGTTGGAGAGTAGTTCAGCATACGCGAGCAATTATACACATCGAAATGTCAGCACCATGCTCATAGCGTGAGGACAAAGAGGGAATTTGCAGCTTCATTTGGATCTTTGGCCTCTTGATCTTGCTTGCTCGCAACAGGATCAGAAGCGTCGGTAACACCAGTCTCACCGGGTTCCAATTCAACTGAATTAGATGTAGTATCGGAACACGTAAAGTCCCCAAATAAAATTGCCGGTCTTCTGTTGTGAGGGGATGTACCAATCTTCCTCGGGTCGTATTGCCCAGAGGTCGAGACAGAAACGTTCTATGAACGAGTTTAGCACATCTTTGACCCTAAACTCGATCCTTCATACACCCCAGGCTGCTGTACTGGGTTTTGCAATTGGTTGGATTGCATTCTGGGTCCTCGACACAGACGCCGGCGCCGATGGCTTTTTCTGAGAGGCTTTTGAAAGATTGTTCATCTATGACAGACGGTTAGCCATGAGTAAACCCAGGGACGGGAGAGACTCGCCATTGTAGTATGAAATTTCCTGTTGTCTTGAGATGTGATGGGTAAGGAAGACATAGAAACAGAGTCAACACCAGAGGGAGGAATTAAGGATGGTTTGTCTGATGAGTGAGGGTTGAGGATGGTTCGCGTTTATATCCTTCCTGTCCAGATATTGAACCACTGCATTGGACCACCAGTGTTCAAAATTGGGGGAGTCTTTAGACCCTCGTATCAAGGGTCGAAGGTTGAATTTGACCCATGACGTCGACTCCCAAAACCAACCGCCAGCAGAAAAGAAACAATCTTGACCCTTCGAGAAAAAAACCAACCATATGCTAAGTAATTCTAAAGGGTGGGATTGAACTGTAGAAAAGTCTCCGCTGGAGGATAGCATCTCCAGTGCTTTCGAAGGCTGGTATTTTCTCTGCCATTGACCCTTGTGGAGATTTGGGTTAGAAGCTTCATTAGCAGTGACCATTTTAAAATTTCACCGCGAGATTCTTTTCTTGTGAGAACGATACACGTTTTTCAATTAGGGGGATGCTGTTTAACTGACAGATTGGCATCACAATTGCGGCCCGTTCGACCCTGTTTCGGTCAAAAGTCCTGGCACCCACTTTGCGTGAAGGTGCACACAAACTACACAAGTTTGCGCCAGACCTTTTTATCCACCTAAGTAAACTGTGTAAAAGGCAAGTCTACACCGAGGCTTCACTCCAGCTGCGATTCTGTACAGGAACGAAGTGGTGGTTTTGGTGGAAAACACCAGATATCAATCAAGCGACACCACGGGATTCGATCCATGCAAGCAAAAGTGATGTTTGTCGTTGAGGCTTTAGTGACGGAATCAACGCCATGGAAACTTGATGCGTACTCCTACGTATAACTCCAATCCTAATTAAGACCTCCATTTCGTACCCCCACTTCTTAGCTAGTATCATTCATCCCCATGCCCACACCCGGTATGTCTCCCCCCCTCTTCAACCCCCCACACAATCCCCCCATCCTGAATCCTCAGCACTCCCGTCGTATTCCACCTCGGAATCAACCTCTCCCCCTTCACCGCCAGTCTCGCCATGGTGTACCCCGCGGCCTTCGCCATAGCCGTTAATGTAGTTGCATTAGCATTATCTACTCCTATCAGCTATTTCCCTCCATCCGCACAGAAAAAACCAACCATATCCGTCGCACACCTGGTGATAACACGGATCCTGTTCTATCCCTGCCCCAGTGTGCAAACCTCCCACCGGGATCCCCACCGCCATGAAAGACACATAATCGCTTCCGCCTGTAAACGCTATGGGTGTTACCTCCAACCCCTCTTTTCGCAGGTACTCGCTCAGCAGCGCCTCTATCGCTGCGCTCCCGTTTGCGCCCGCAAGGCCGTGGGTGCTGCCGTCGCCATCAAAGACGCCGAAGTAGCCACGGGAAACCCTGTGCTGTTAGCTGCAGTAAGAAGTCGGGGATGCAGGAGGGAGGGGATACATGTCGAAATTGAGATACGCTCTGATGCTAGTAAGGTCTGAGTGGGGCAGTGCGGATACGTAGTGTTTTGACCCTAGCAACCCGTTTTCTTCAGCGCCCCAGAAACAGAACCGCAGTTTCAGGCGCGTGGTGTATTTTGCTGCTGAGCGGAGGAGCTCAAGGATTATTGAGACGCCGGAACCGTCGTCGTTGATTCCTATGGCGCCTATTAGGACTCATTACGGATGATGGAGCCTTGGGGATACCTGGGCCAGCTTGGACTGAGTCGAGGTGTGCGCCGAACTATATGGATTACTACCCACAAGATATGGGAGGGTGGAAGGGGGCATACGACAATGACATTCCCCGGATCCCCATCTTTAGTCTCCGCAATAACATTCCACGTCTTCCTCTCCTCAATAACCTGTATCTGCCTAAAATACACCCTTACCTTCTCCCCCTTCTCAATCCGAGCCTTCCACTTCTCACCATCCACCAGACCAATAAACCCCGCCGGCCTGTACCTTACCGGATCCGGCGCACTCAGCGTACCCGCAGTAGGTTTCGTCGGGAGATCATGGTACACAATCACCGCGGCCGCCCCAGCAGCCACAGCAGCACGTACCCTCCCTGCCAGCGTGGTTTGGTCAGGACACCGGAAGCGCTGCGTCAACACAATCTTATCCTTCACATCCAGGCCCTGGTACCCCTCTGCCGAACACCCTGGCAGCCCTGAGGGACCCAACGCAAGTTCCGCCGTGATTCCAGACGCATTTGTGCTAGGGCTGTATGTCAGGCCAAAGACGTATACATCCTCTCCCGCGCCGACTTCACGCAACTGGATATCCTTGACGAGGGCGAAGAGGGCGGTAAATTCCTGCTCTTGCGCGGAAATGGTTCGTGGGATACGGGAGAGGATGTAGTCGACGCTGCTGCGGTAGCCCGAGAGACCGAAGGCACGATTTCCGCCGTTGGAAGCGGCGATTTTAGTGAGTGCTGAGAGGGTTTGGAGAAGGTTGCGGGAGGTGATGTCGGAGACTACGTGGGAGGGGGTGATGGGTTTTGGGCGTGTGGATGAGAGTGCGCACGGGAGGAGGAGGAGGATGAGAGGGGTGGAAAAGCGCATTTTGGTGTATGGTGATGTGCCATAGGAAAGGTGGAGGTTATATGCGTTTTGCCCAGAAGTTTTTCCCCGAGTATATCTATAGCATGCGGTGAGCCGTGCAACGGGTTCGTATCCGTGAGACCTGCCTTGTACCACTGGGCATCGCGAGAATGCTTCTAGATGCGGAAGACGTGACCACCGGAAACCGCGAGATATGGTTTAATCGAAGGTAGAAGGAAGGTTAGCATGGGATAGAGGTAGAGATACATGAATGTACTGATACGAGTAGTACCAATATTTTCCTGTCAGGCACAAATACGAGAGATCCGATCAATCATGAGTTCTACCACACTGCTGTTCTCAAGCAGCAGTACGAGACTATAATCGCACCCTATCCATGCACCATGCAGAGTACCTGACGCACATCATACAATCTCACCCAGCTTTTCTGTGAGGGAATGGCAGTCATGATTGGTTTCAACATGGCGAGATTACAATAGAAACTGTAGTAACATAGATGTACAGTCTTTAACCAACAAAAAAACACACAAACAGTTACTTGATATCGCTCAGCAACTTCCACCCACCACCACCCATTTCTAGTACGGAACAGAAGCAATACTTTTTCTTAGTATCTCCCCTACCTTTTCCTTTTCCCCCTCTCCCCTAGCCCCTAGTATCTTTACACACTCATCTTCATCTCAATCTTCCCCAACGGCCTATACCCCTCCACAACGACATCCTCCACCTTCATCTCCTCAACCTCCTTCAACCCTCCCCCTCCCTCAGTCGTGAACCTAACCCTCGGCCACTCTCTTGGGGTCCTCTCAATCTGTACCTTCAACGCCTCCACATGATCCCTATAAACATGCGCATCTCCCATACAATGTACAAACTCGCCCGCCTCCAACCCCGTCGCATGGGCCAAAATATGCGTAAGCAACGCATAGGACGCAATATTAAACGGCACACCCAACCCCATATCACAACTCCTCTGATACAAACAACACGACAACCGTTTCCCCTCCGAAACATAAAACTGCGCAAACATATGGCACGGTGGGAGGACCATTTGCTTTAGATCTTTTGGGTTCCACGCGGAAAGGACGATACGACGATTATATGGGTCGTGTGTGATTTGGCGGATAACTTCTGCCAACTGGTCCACCCCCTCGCCAGAGTAGTCGTGGTTACACCCCTTATACTCGGCGCCGAAGTGGCGCCATTGGAACCCATACACCGGTCCCAAATCCCCCGTTTCTCTATCCTGAAACCCCAGGGTGTCCAAGTTCTCACGGGATCCGTTTCCATCCCAGATTTTGATCCCCTGGTTTGAGAGGGGGAGGGAGGAAGTATTTCCTGAGATGAACCATAGGAGTTCTGCGACGACGGCGCGGAAGAAGACGCGTTTTGTTGTTAGGAGGGGGAGGGTTCCGTTTGTGAGGGAGAAGCGGAGGGAGGGGGGGGCGAAGAGGGCTATGGTTCCTGTGCCGGTTCTTCACAAGGGGATTAATGGGAGGAGGAAAGGGGGGAAGGGGAAAATACCGGTCGGGGCGGATTTCGCCGGTGGTGAGGATTTGGCGGATTAGGTCGAGGTATTGGTATTCTTCGTGACGTTTTTCAGGAGCGTCATTGGAGGTGGAAGATGCGGGTTGCGAGAATTCTGGTTCTGATTGAGTTGACATTATGTGGTGAGGAGTGGGGATGGTGGTGGTGAGGGGTTGGACATGTAGAGCAAAGAAGGTCACGAGATCACTAAAAATCACAAACACTGCTAATTGACTATCACCACTACAACATCAACAAACATCTCTCCACCCCATTGTATACCTCAACGCACAACAAAAAAAATCCACAACAAAAAAGCGAGGGGATTCTTAAGACATAATTATAGCACACACACACCAAAAAAAAAAACGTCACAGACGAGCTACTGGCTATCATTACTTCATCCTCAAAAAACAAAAAAAAAAGCTTGCTTTCACACAACAAAAAAATTATTCCCAATCCACCCAACTTCTCGCAGCAACTCTCCAAACCTTCACCTCCCCACTCCTAAGATCCCCCACCTTAAAACTCTCCAACTTGATCTTCTTACTCTCCCTTCCCTGTTCATACGCTCTAATCTTCTTCTTCGTTCCATCCCAATCCATCACCACCGCTACATGATCCGGTTTTCCAACCTCCATAGAATACTTCTGATGCAACCCACCCTTATGGCCCTGGAATCTCGTATTCCTAAACGTGATTATATCTCCGGCCCTGATCTCGTCGTACTGCTGTACAGACGCGTTCGCTATGTTTGCATACACCAGACATCCGAACCCCCTGGAACCTACGGGGGAGAGAGCATCCGGTACAAGTCCAAATAACTCCTTCATTAGTGATGTAGTATCTCCGTCGCCAACAACCGTGCCTTCACGAGACTTGACGCCGTTGAAAATTTTTGCGCCGAATTGCGTCTGGAAATCTTCTAGTTGATCTTGGCGGGGTTGGGCGGGTGGTGGTTCGTGACGTTGTTCAAGGACGACGTTTGAGGGGTTGTCGCGGTCGTATCGTGCAGTGATTATGGTCTGGGAGTAGTCGTGGAACAAAATATAAACGTGCTTGTCCATTACCATTCGTCCTGACTGAAGAGTTGGGGACTCTTCCATCTCAAAGATTAAGTCTTTCAAACGGTTCTGGAAGACGGGAGGTAGTGTATTTGGTCTTGTCCACCACAGAGAAGATGCTGCGAGATCTACGTCGCGCGCAACGTGATCTAGGTGAGGTCTGCTTTGGTCCATAGAACGTCGAGTACTTGGACCACGAGTTACATCCATCGATGCACGAGAAGCGGGATCATTGGATGGTCGACCAACAGCAGGCGGTGCGCGAGGAACCTCCATTGACTGCCTGGATCCACCTCGCGATGGTAGTCTCTCGGTAGTAGGTGGAGGCGGGGGTGGAGGAGGAGGAGCGTGCTGTAGCGGTGGCCCAGGCGGGAGAGGCGGTGGTGCATGGTGTTGTGGAGGATGTGCAGATGATGGTGAAGCGTACTTGTAAGGGTCATAATCGTCGGAGTCATCATCGTCTTCGTCGCCAGACTCTTGCGGAACTGGGGGCGCCGGGGGAGGCATTGGTGGTGGGACTCTTGGCATATCGACGCTTGGTCTGGTAGGCGGGGGATTTGAGGGAACCGGGGGAGGCGGCGGTGGGACCGCACGCACTGGCGCTTGGTGTGGCGAAGTATGTGGCGTATCGTCCTCTTCGCCATTTCCTCGCCGGTCCTTTCCATGCTGAGCAGTCAAAGCATCGCGATGAGCAACTTTATTAGCAATATCTGTATCATAGTCCGCCTCATATTCAGTCACTTCTTCCTCCGTGTCTGAATCCCGATAGTCTGATCGGTGCTCATCGATACTTTGTCGGGGTGGCGGGGGTGGTGGAAGCCTAGACACAGTTGGCGATGACAATCCGCCTGGAATTGGTGGTATTGAGCCCGTTCCTCTCTGATAACTGACGCGCTTACTCGCAGCTGAGCCTGGAGAAAGAGGTAACCCTTCACCTGTTGACGCTGACTGGACGTTGAAATACGTCTGGGATTGACGTTTAGGTAACGGAGAAGTTGGTGATGCAACATTGCCGCTAGATGATGGTCGAGAAGTCGGTAGCTGCGGCGGCGGTGGTGGCACGGCTCGGGGTTGGTCTATCTTCAAATTTAGTTTACTGCTAGCTGTAGTATTAACTCGAGACATTTCGTCACCCGACTCTGATCCTGTTGAAGGTGTCTTTGGCTGATCGGATGGTGGGGGTGGCGGAGGACGGGCTACCACCAAGTCAATTGTTGGTTCAACACCAGCAGATATTTGCACTTACACTCGGCTGTGGGTGGAATCGGCAGCGGTGGAACAGATCTTTCCGGGGAATTGGGCTCATCTGAAAAGCATTAAATTTCAAATCCAAGTAAAACGGGATAAACCAACCTCCATGAATAGATGGGGGAGATCTTGGGGGCATTGGCCGAGGGCCATGCGGTTTCTCCGAATGTGTCGGCTTCATATCCTCCACATCGACAACTTCATTAGCAGGCAAGTCCTCAGAAACCTTCCGACCAGCCGGAGCATGTCGTGCTTCATCATCATCCTCAGGCTCCTTTTCTACTGCTGGTAGCGACTGTACTCTCGGCATCACGAATGGCAGCACAGAAACTGGGGCGCGCGAGATATCAGGGGACCTTTCCTCGCGCTCTTCTCCATATCTTTCTTCATCGCCTGCGGTCGATCTTCCCCCCATGCTCTTTTTCTTCACCGGTACACCGCCCCCCATTGGCATTCCCATTGGTGGACCAAACATGCCATGCATTCCCATACCACCACTCATCTTCATCATCCTCTCCCTCAGTGCAATCTTTCTCTGAATTTCCGGGTCTATCTCTTCCTCTTCCTCTTCATCATCAGAATCAGGCACATCGGGTGTATCGTTCGCACCTTCATCGTCTCCAAAGTCTGACTGGTGAGTTGGAACAGCAGCTTGACGGAGTCTTGCCTCTCTCGGGCCTATGGAAGCCGAAGAAATATCCGTGGAACCACCAACACTGAGGTCATCAGGAATCTCTTCCCGCCTAATATCCACGCTCCTTTTCGCTCTCGCCGGGACCTCGGGCTCCTCACCTTCCAATCCTTTCTCCAACCGCGCATCTTCAGGAGACTTTTCGGTTGCCGACAGTGGAGACAAGGCGTCGCCCTCCCCCGAATGTAGTTCGCTCTCGCCACTTGGCCCTCTCTTAGGCTTGGGCCGAGGTTTCGGCTTCCCACCCGGCAAGCTGTGTGGATCCAATTGTTGAGTTTGTAACATAGCAATTCTCTCCTTCAAGCTCTGTTTCGGTTTATTCTCCTCTGGGTCCCGTTCGAGCTCGGTGGAAGCTTTAACAGCAGGTTCCACGGGAGGAGGTGGGGGCCGTGTTTCCTCATCCCGTTTTAGCTTAGGGGCATGCGAGATCGCCGGCGGTATGTAAGCATTCTTGCTTGGGGGCGGGGGGACGAAAGGCTTCTTGACGAAGTCCGTGCGAGGCTTCAGGGGATTAAACGGAGTGACTGGTGCAGCGCCGCCTTTGTTGAACAGCGCAAGACGATCTTTAAACGAGCTCGATGAAGGCTTATCCGGAGGCGGCGGTTTCCCTGAAGACACCGGCTTCTCGGGAGAAAGTGGCGGTTTAGTCGCGGCGGCAGTTTTCGGGTGAGGCGATCTGGAGGTTTCAATAGGTTTCGGTACTGGCTTTGGCTCCTCAACCAGTGGCGGTGGTGGTGCGGAAGGCCTGGTCTCCTGTTGGATAGGATTTGGTTTCTCCACGGGAGGAGGAGACTGTGGTGGTGGCGTACTCTCGACGGCAGGACTCGTCGGGGAGAACTCCGCGGGTGGTTCGTCGATAGTCTTCTTTCGAGTACTCCTTGTAGGTCTTGCCGGCACCTCGACGACAATCCGTTCGACAAAGTTCTTGGGGAATATACCCTCCTTCTTCTCTCCCGAAGCTTTATCGTGGTATTCTCCGCAGTACCAATCCTCGTCTTCAATAGCAGTAACAGTAATGGTGGTGTCGGCGGGGAAGTTGAGGTCGTCCTCGTGCGGAGAGGTGTAGTCGAACAATGCCTTCACTCTGAAGGGAGGGTCGGGAGACACCATGATGGGTTCGATGTCGCCGTGAGGCTGCACCCAGCTATGCGATGCTATGCAAGCGAGCTGTAGAGAATCGCGGCGGATCTCGTTTCGATGGAAGCAGATGGGGTGAAGTGGGTTTACTGGGATGGATGGGGTTGACGGATTAAAACCTGAAAGAGGGGGGTAACGGTGTTGGTGGTGGTGGTGGTGGTGGTGCTAGAGTACGCAGCCAATGTGGCGGCGGTGAACGGCCCGAAGCCTCTTTGGAGTTAGTCTATCGTGTGTATAGTACGTCAGTGAGGGAGGAGAACTCCAACCGGAAATAACCACGCTGACCGGGCAGACACACTTGAACCAGAGCGATGGGAGACAAAACCCAGACACAGGCGAGGTTTCCTGATCCTCTCGAAGAGGTTTCTTCCCTACGGTAATGTGAGTTTCCGGTGAAGCAGGTAACACGCGGCCAACGTGGGGAACATTGTCTAGAGGGTGCGACAGGAAAGTTCGCGGGTGAGGCGTTGCCGAGCGGGGAAGCAAGCTATTTCTCGCATGCGGAACACCCACCGTAGCAAGTGAATCTGTATCCCATTGAAGTCGGCAATTGACTTTCGCCTTTTGGTGGGCTCGTTGAGATCCATTCATCGGCCATGATTCACGACGGCGAGGGTTAGGGCTGCTCCTGTATCTTCCGGAGCGTACCGATCAAGCTCTCCCCCGCCACCACAGGCTTCAACCGCAACAAAACCACAGCCATGTCCCTCTCCTTCGACGCCCCCTCCACCCCCAGCAAACCCACCATCTCCCCCACCGATGCCCGCGCAATAGCTCTCACGCACGCCTCCACCCTCCAAATCCGCAAATCCCTTGAATCCTCCATCCTCGAAAGCCTCGTCTACCTCGTCGACTTCCCCTTTTCCAAGCCGTTCCCTCCCGGTCTCACCGACATCCTCTCGTTCAAACACCACCTTCGCTTCTTCACCCCCAGCGACTACGACGACCTCATCGAAGAACGTAACATCGTTGCGCGCTGCGGCTACCCATTGTGCGAGAACCCCAAGAAGTCGACGGGAAAGAGCCGACTGGCGCGGGTAGCGGGTGGAGGGTGGGTGGAGCGGAAGACGGTGGAGAGGTTTTGTAGCGAGGGGTGTGCGAGGAGGGCGTTGTGGGTGAGGGTGCAGTTGAGCGTGGAGCCGGCGTGGGTGAGGGAGGAGATGGTGGGGGGTGCGGAGGTGGATCCGGAGACGGGGAGGGTTAGTGGGGTTGATTTGGATTCTGTTGAGCCAGAGGATGGGTGGGAGGCAGGGTTGAGGTTGTTTGAGGAGGCGGAGGAGGCGAGGAAGGGAGGGGGGGGTTGGAGGGATAAGGATGATGGGGATGTTAGGAGGTTGGCGGAGGAGTTGCAGGAGATTGGGATTAAGGATGTGGGGTTGAAGGGGAAGGAGAAGGAGGGTGCTGTGTTGGCGGATGTTAAGGAGAGGGAGGTGGGGGAGAAGGTGGTGGTTACGCTGCCGGGTGAAGACGGTGATACGGCGGCGATCGAGGGGTATGTACCGAAGGCTAGCAGGACGAATGAGTGATTTGGTATGCCCGTGCTGTGATAGCCAATTTTCGTCTCGAAAAATGGCCAATCGAAAAAACTGTCATACTCAACGTACTATGGTAGTCTGTTACTGGATATCTAGCTTGCCATATAGTCTTCCGTCCCAGTTTCTCAAGCTCTTTAGATACCTCCGATATCACTCGGCACCACCAGAGACGGCCTACACGGGGAGATAGAATTGCTCTCCCAATGATTCCTCGAAGCACAAAAGGCCTGTAACATTGAAACAATATAATACTCTGCTTCCTTCCCCCACAATCCAAAACACACCCTCCCTCGTAAACCCAAAACCGCAGCAACAAATAGCAAAAAAACCCACCCATCCAAACGCCATTGAAAAGAAAACAAAATCCTCCCCAGGTATCAATCTACACATCCTTCCCCCCTCTCCTCCTTCTCCCCCCAAGTATCTAAACATCCTTCCTCCTCCTCTCCACCCCACTCACCATCTCAATCAACTCCCCACCAACCTTACTTCCCCTCAACCCCTCCCCAACCCTCCTAACCCACCCCTCCACCCTCCCCCCCACCACCTCAGCAGTTTTCACAATCTCCCCCCACTCCACCATCTCCGGTAATCTCACCTCCTCCTCAGGATGAAAACTATGCACACCGGGGGTCATCCACTTCGGCCTTCCCTTCCCGCCCTCTTCCTCCTCCCCATCTTCCTTCTTCACAACTTTCCGCCTCCCCCTCCGTCTCGGTAGCAGCACGCCTATCGTCGTCGGGCCGATTCCGTTCGGGAGTAAACACCGTGAGTGGACTTTATATCCCACCCCCTCTTCCACTTCTTCCTCGGGTGGAGGAAGGGGGGTACCGCGGATCCGGCAGTCATCGACAGGGATTAGCAGCGAGCGGCGGGACTGAAGGGGATCGCCGGGCCAGAGGGAGTTGGTGCGGAGGATGGAGGAGGCGGTGGTGTCGAAGGCGATTATGACGCCGGAGAGGGTTGTGGTTGGGGTTATGGGGTGGATGTAGACGAGGGTTTCTGCCGGGGGTGATTGGGGGGGAGGCGGGGTGGGGGGTTTTAAGGTGCTGGGGGGTGGGAGGGAGGAGTTGAAGGGGGGAGGAGGGCGGCGGCGAGGTCGTAGGGTGGAGGCGCCACTCATTGAACTCGGTGAGGAAGTGAGGGGGGAGGCGGTGGCATGTAGTTGTTATTGTGATATGGCGGTGGTAATGGTGGTGGTGGTGTTGATGGGGATGGAGGTGTAGCGTTGTCGTGATGTACCACTTCAAGGTTACTGCACTGCCCGCGGCGCCGTGGCTAAAACGTAATGCTACGCAGGAGTGACATAAATAGTTCAAAGATGCGTACTTAGTATGTGTAGTTTTGTTTTTATGGAAGCTTGGAAGCTTGGAAGCTCGATAGCTTTACATAGCTCTCCAGGGGCTGAGTAGATCACGTGTTCTTAGTTCTGGGCACAGATACGACGGGAGGAAATTGTCGAGAGTGAAGTGTATAACGTGCAACCATTATATATGATACATTAATCATGGCCAGCAACCAGCAAACGCATATCAAGCAAGTCTAGGAATATATCCCGTGAAAACATATTCGCCCAACAATTCAACAACACACAAGCAGGACGCCTTTGCCGCCATGCTATGACATAAAACTCGTTGACCTTCTCTTTTCCCCTTCCCTTTTCCCCTCACCAAAACTGTAATCGCCCCCCACCACTTCTAATCAATCCGTTCCTCCTCGAGTCTCTTCACCTTTCCCAGTCGCTCCTCAACCTCTCCAACAACCCTTCCAAACGCCTCAATCTCTTCTTCCACCGGTCGTCGACCACCCGCGCCTCTTCTGAAGAAATCGCGGTTCTCAACCCCACGCACTTCCTCACGGTTGATACTTCCCAGCCCAGCCTCTCCCATCTTCCTCCCCTGCGCTACCTTCTCCTTGATGTACTCGCGCACCGGCACCATCGCGGCGTCTCTACACGCTTCCGTCAGATCACTTCCGCTCATGCCTGCCGTCTTTTCCACGAGCTCCTCAAGATCAAACGACGGGGAAAGCATAGTATCCTTCAAGATCAATTTCAGGATACGTTTCCGCTGCGTCTGATCGGGGAGGTTAATCGAGAATTTCTTCGGCATGCGACGCAGGATCGCCTCGTCAATATCTTGAATCCTATTTGTAGCGCCAAGAATCATGATCTGTGCGGCGCTACCACCAGAGTTGGTGGATAGCAGTCCGTCCCAGTGTGTCATGAACTCCGCCTTCACCATGGTGCTCGCCTCGTGGTCCGTGCTGCTTCTACTGCGCAGTACCGCATCGATCTCGTCGATAAACACAATTGCGGGTTGCAGCTTCTTGGCGAGGGAAAATACGGCCGTCACGAGCTTATTCGAGTCGCCGTACCACTTCTCGGTCAGAGTGCTGATGTGAAGGTTTATAAAGCACGCTCCGGACTCACGGGCGAGCGCACGTGCAAGCATTGTTTTCCCGCATCCGGGGGGACCGTATAGAAGCACGCCCTTTGGCGCAGAAAGCAGGGTCGACGTGCTCGTAAACAAACCTGGGAGTGTCAACGGATAAATTACCGACTCCTTCAACTCCTCTATGATGGGATCCAAGCCTCCAATATCTACCCAACGCATCCAATCAGTACATGCCACCTAACGCCGTTTCGGAACAGCAAAAACAAACCCTCAAACGAAACATGGATATCCTCCGGCGCTACGACCTCGGTCAGTATCGTCTGCTCGTACGAATTCAGCACGAGCTTCTCCATCTTCCCGCCGGTGGTTGCAGAGCTGCCGTTCGCGTCGAGACGCCGCAGGATCGCATCAGACTTCTTTTTTACAGCTTCTTTCTTTTCACGTTCCGGGTCGCGGTACGAGATGAGCCAGCGTATTAGGTAGTAGGCCGACACTTGCTGTGAGGTGGTGAGTTTGCATACCGAGGGGTGAAGAGCAGGCACGTGCATGGGCGGCAAAGCCAGGGGGGAGAAAGGGAACGTACTGCGGCGGCGACCCAGAGGAGGTCGATGAGAAGTTTGGATTTGCGGCCGGTGCCGGAAGTCATGATGGCGGTGGTGGTGGTTGGGGTTGCGGAGAGGAGCTCACTTCGTCGGAGGAGGAGTCGGAGGAGGGGAGCTCACTTATTGTGAGTTGGGGTTTGTGTGTTGTGTTGTGCTGGTGGTTTGTGCTAGGGTCATTGTTGAGGTGCAGGAGGCTAGCTACTCTGGGAAGGCAGGAGCGGGGAGATGGAACACGTGAATCAAGAGCCGCGGTACAACATCGCGTCCTCCCTCCAGCTTCAGAGACGGCGGGCAGCGAGCAGACAATTCTGACGATGAAGAGTGCTGGACATACGTGAGCGATTCGGCATCAAGGGAAGAGTGTGGAAGCAGCCCCTCTTGACGCTTCAAATTTTCGTGTTAACAAACCATGCAACAGCGCGTACAAGATCCATAATCATAATTAACGTTATACCGGCCCCCCGAGCCTCGCTCGTGCCCCGCCATGTCCTCCTCCAGCGACCGTCCCACCTCGTCCACCTCCTTCTACCGCTCGTCCTTCCCACGCATCTCAGCTCCCGCCACCCCCTCCCCCTCTCCCTCCCCAAAACCCCGCGCCGCATCCGCAATGTCACTCAACAACTTCCTCAGTTCCCGCACCCGCTCGTACGGGCTACACCAGCGCGGCTTCTCCGAAACCGGAGATGTGAAGCAGGAGATGCAGCGGGACGATCTCTCTCCGCCAACCGGCCATCTCTTCGATTCCAACAACACTCTTTCCTTCTCCGACACGGACCCTACCCCGCATAAACTTCCCGTGCCTCTGGTCGGAGCAGCCCGCATGAATGCACAGCTGAAGCGGAGTGGCAGTGACGAAAGTGATGTGGTTGCGCTGGACGTGAAGCCGAGTGTATTTGCGGATCGGGAGGAAGAGTTCTTTGAGGATGATGAGAGCGAGGTTCCAGGTGGCTACGATATCAACAGTGATAATGGATACTACAACGGTAGTGATGGGTATGGAGAAGATGGTTCCATCGCTAGCATGCAACGAGATCAAGGCTACGGGCGTGATGAGTTTATGGATGAGGACTCTGAAAAGTCGGAAGAGGAGGATGACACTCTGCAGCAAGGTGTTCCTGCACCAAGTGGGCTATGGCAAGAGGATGCAACGGTTTCTTCGAGCTTGTTCGATAACACTGTGGGGAATGATGCGTTCCTTACACAGACGTCTCAGCAGCCTGCAACTCCAGTTCGGGGTAAAGGGAAGGAAGTCAGGATCCAGGAAAAGCTCTCTCAGCCCGTATTTTCCACTGGTCCGTCTCCCTTCCGCCTTTCAACTTGCTACTGCTAACATCTCAGAAAACCGCAACAACCTTCCATTCCGCAGTAGCCGCCACGAGTACCCTTCCCGACCATCATTCGCCGCTCCAGAACCAGCCCCCCCAACAGACCAACCCAGACGTCCTCTCGCTACAGCGAAGAAACCACTCCGTTTCGGAACCCAAAACCTCCATCCCAAGCGCCCCCTCCTCCACCCCCCAACAACCCCAACAACCCCAACAACCCAAAAAACCCAAACAACCCAAACACGACGACGACCCAGACCGTACCATCCGCCCGTCCGTCTCCCGTTCCCCCATCACAACCCCAACCCCCTCCGCAACCCCCTACCTCAGCGACTCAGAACTCTCCCAAATCCCAACCTACCACAACCTCCTCTCCCACCTCGAAAACCTGTACACTACTTCCCGCTCCACCCCTTCCGACCTCGAACACGAACTCAAAACCCTCCTCCAATACAACTACCCATCACGCTCTCGCACTCGACCAACCGCCTTCTTTGATGCTTTACCCGACGAGGTGCACGAGCAGGCAGGAGAGATAATATCTGAGAAGATGCGTGAGCTGCAGGAGAGGATCCAGGAGGCGGAAAGGAAGAGGAGGAAGTTGGCGAGGGAACATTATGAACGTGTTAGACCTGTTGCGGAGGAGAGGGAGGAGAAGTTGAAGGTTTTGTTGGAGAGAGGAGAGGTGTTGAAGGGTGGGATTGGAAAGCTGTTGGCGGAGAATGGGTTTTTGAAGATGTGAGGTGGTAAAATATGTTGAATCAAGGGTGGAGTTGGGTGGCGTTTATGGGGATATTTTTTTTTTCGTTTGTAGGGAAAGGGGAGAGAGGAGAGGACTGTAAGATGATTTGATTTGATTTGATACCATTGTGGGTAAGCATCTTTATGGGTTTTTACTACTCTATGTTGAGGATGGATATACTTACCTGCGTGTTCTTTCATAGGACAAGCACGGGCTGCACTATATGACTATGTAGATCACAATAGCATGTTATAATTGCGGGTCTTCCCGCTATAAGCACTTATATGTCTCTATATCTCTATATCCCATACTCATGTTATGACATGTCCACCAGCGGCGGAAACGTGAAGAGCATGAAGCGTAGGAGATTTCAACCGCACTTCATGTAAGAGATGAATGAGTGACTCCCCATGACCACCCTGCATCTCATTTCATCACACCATCCCATCTCATACGCATATCATAATGTCTCACATCCATTCGGCCGGATCGAATTAAAGTTTTAAAAATGAATTTTTAAGGTATCATGAACCACCACCACCACCACCACCACCACCACCCCACCACTGCCACACATCAACAAGTCAGAAAAAAGCCTTTCCCCTCCTTCTCGTGATCCACTAACTAAAACTACCTTAATAAAAAACATATACTTAATGTGTACTCCCATCAAAAAAAAAAAACCGCCAACCAATTGCAAACCAACTAAAAACCCGAAAAGAAAAGAGATATAACATAAAGCTAATACTAAATCCCCATTGTTTTTTTTTTACAAACCCTCCCTTTCCTCCCTTCAACTACCCGGTCCCAACTCCCCATTCAACCCGAAGAAATTAAACCTATCCCCATCAGCGTTAGCACAGCAGGGTGAGGGGGAAGAAGAGGAGGGGACATACCAATCCTCCACATTCAAAGTCGCAGGCACAACTCCACCCTTACTACTATTACTCCACGTATCATCCGGCGAGCTTCCCTGTGTCATTCCCGGCATATCTTCCTGGTGCATCGTTGGCCATTGCGTAAACCCCAATTGTGGATCCTGCATTCCTCCTCCCATTTGTAGTTGTGGATCAAGTGTTGGGGGTGGGGGGAGAAGTAGGATAAACCAGAGTCGTCGGGGAAGAGTTGGTTTGGTTGGAAGTTTTCCCAGAGGGATTGGGAGATTGGTGGGGAGGAACGCGTTACTAGATATAGATCTGGTGGGGTGGCGGGGACGGAGAGAGAGGGGTTGAAGGGGGTTGGAGGGCGAGTGGTGGTGCGGGAGGGCATGCCTCCACCACCTCCGGTCATGAATGTGTCGCGAATGTGTTGGCTTGGTGTTGTTGAGCCCGGGGCGGGCATGGAGGGTATGTCGGAGGTGGAGAGGGTGTTTGGGCCGGGGGTTGTGGCTGGGGTTTGCGGGCGGGAACGTTCGTAGGACATGGTGGGTGCCGGACCGCTAGACATGGGTCCGAGGTCCATTTCGTCGAATTTGCGCTTTATGGGTTCGGTGTTTTGTACGTGTGTAGTGTTGTTGCCGTTCGGGTGGTTGTTGCTGTTACTGTTGCCGCCGGTGTGACGACGAGAGTGGTGGCGTCGTCCAGACGATTTGTGGAGTCGGTCTTCAAGAGCTTTGTTCCCCAGGATTGATTCGAATAATGTGAAGACCATTTTGGCTACGATCCATACTCGCGATACTTCCCTTAAGGCGTCCATACATTTTTTCATTCGCTCTCGCGTTTCCATTACCACCTGTGAGTTTGTTGACCGCATCTGGTACACGTGCATGATCAGTGCGGAGAATAAGCTATAGACACTGTTTACACCGGTCGTTAGTTGCGGCGGAATCTTGAT
This sequence comes from Trichophaea hybrida, assembly GCA_015178995.1. Taxonomy (NCBI): domain Eukaryota; kingdom Fungi; phylum Ascomycota; class Pezizomycetes; order Pezizales; family Pyronemataceae; genus Trichophaea; species Trichophaea hybrida. Next base: position 22,779 of record WHVE01000781.1, read on the forward strand.
TAAGAGGTTGGGAAATTACATGAAAGCAGGACAATATTTCAGCTCATCGTGTTGCGCCAAGTTGTCGACAATGGAAGTGATGCCGTGGGCAGCACGGAACGCAATATTTCGGGAGGTATAATTCCCTTCATCCATCGGCGTGGAACTTTCTGCAGTAGACATTGCAGGCGGCATGTGCGCTCGGTGAAGCAAACATAATGTGGTGCTACCATTTTATTAGCTCGTATCCGATTCGGGGAATCAACAGGGCTACCCACTAGTATGTGGAATGCAGCAAGGCTGCCCAAAAATTTTGCCTTGACTTGTCCTCCACATGGTAACGCATCTCGGACGGAACATGCACCATCCAGTCCGCCAGTGCTAAATCGCTATGCTGAAGATCAATCTGGTTATTCCGTCGTTGCTTTGAAGCAACCGAATACTGCTGCGCCAACACCAATCCCATAATCTCGCAGAGCTTGACGTGATGGAGAAAGAATTGCACATGCAGTGGGTCTGGAGGATATTCCGCTGGGAATCCAGGCTCGTCGTCCAGGAAATCATCGTCTGTCACCATCTCCACGTCGGAATCATCGGTGTTGATATGTACTGGTCGACCCAATGCTACGGCTACTGACCGGTCCCGAGTAAACAGTGTCCACCAGATCCGCTTCCACAATCGTTTGTCCGCTTGACTTAACTGTGAATGTTCCACACTACATCACTCATTAGTTCCTGATCTAACGTCTATCTATCTACAGCTGGCAGCAGCAAACCTTCTGTGCATGCCAGATCCTTGTGCAACTATAGTCGCTACCCGGCTCCAGTAAAACACATTCTTGGTAACATCTATAACGCTGTCAGTGCACCTGTCCCATCACTCCCGAGTCCGACAAAGTAGCAGCACCTTCTGGCCCCTCCCAGTACCATCCCATCAACACCAAGCTTTGGACAATGGTAACGCGATCATCCTCATAATTCGCGTCATACAGAGCTTTGGCTCTCTTGTAGAAAGTCATGGCAGCTGGCGTGGTAGAGCCACTTGGGTCCTTCAACTGAGGGTTGTCACAGACCCGGGACCCAGCCAACAAAACGCTCTGCAGTAGCAGTAACGATGGAGGATTTTTTGGGTCTCGATATCTTCGCATGAACCTGCTCCGGTTGATTATGGGGACTATTGGGGCAACCCACCGAAAGTACGCCGCGACGAGTTCATCGCAGAGTGCTCGCGGTGGCAGCAAGAATGCACCTCGCTGGTGTAGAATGTCGATCTCAATTGTGTCGAGTTCGGTCAATCGCGCTCGAGTTCCCCGGATATTCTCTGGCAGAGGGTAGTGAAGTACGTCGGTCGAGCCATGTTTATCCTGCACAAGCAGACTGAGATTTGACGATTCGCCTAATACACTGGTAAGCGTTACCGCGCGTGGTGATGAATCACATAATTGATGACCAACCAAGGTATGCCACCCTGCCCGCTTCCTTAATCGGTGCCCGCGCAAACTTCGGCCTCATAAATTGGGTATAGGTCCCGGAATCAGTGGCGACTTGGGCGAATTTGGCGTCAGGGTATGTCACCGGTGGAGTGCCGTCCTGATGCGGAGCAACGATTGTTTGTGGGGTACGATTGAAGTTCATGGGATTACCATCCACCGGCGAGGGCGACGTTCCGACTGTAGAGGCACGCTGTGCATAGCTACTAATAGCACCTAGTCAGAGGCATTGTCATGTTGATGCTACGAGAACCAACATACTCATGCTCATCCCTCCTCCCCCCCGTCAACTTCTTTCGTTTGGGAGTAGGGATTTTACAGTCGATAGAGAAGGCAACACAGTTGGTGCATGGTACACCTAGACTTGCGGCATCACAGCGAACCTATAGTTTCACCACATTCAGCTTCAAAGTCCTCTATTGCTTTGAGGATGAGAGAGGGAGGGCATACCTTTCTCGCATGACATGTCTGAGACAAACGTAAAGAACGATCGTTAGCGCATGCATCCAAGCCATCCCGAGGCTAAGATCGCAAGTACTCACTTCACATGCTCGCGCAGCACGTTGCCTACAAAGTCAGCCCAGTTCATTGAACGACACAACTTTTGAGCTGCCCATAGAATCCAAGGCTTTTCTTCTACCGTATTCAACCCAACAGCAAAAAAAGACGGGGGTAGCACACCTCCGAAAGCTCTGATTTGAACCACTTCCATTTGTATCTTCACCTCGTCCAACTGCATCTTGTGCCGGTGAGTTGTTTGAATTCGACAAGTTCGAGCCGGTGCTCGCAGCGCTTTCTGCACGATGTTCGGGTGTCATATTTGGTTCTATTCCCATGCAACCCGGCGTCACTTCAGTTCCCCACACCGCTCTCCAAATCGCCAGTCGTAGAACAAAGTAGTTGCAGTACGGAGCCGGGTGTTCAATAGTGAGGTAGAACCTTGCTGCCGCGCTCGCAGTGGTCCGTCCTTCTTCTCCAGCCGCCGCTTCCCCTACGTTGAGTATCCTCCTGAGCGCGTCAGAGTACAGTGGTAACTCGGCCGTATCGATGGGTAGGTGCAAGCGTCGAGATTGCGGACGGTAGTCGTGGTGGTGGTAATAGTGGTGGCGGGTGGTAGTGGCCGTGGTGGTGGTAATGGTGGTGGATGATAGTGGCGAGGATGGTGGACGGAAATGGACGGAAATGGAGATGGTGGTTGTTGGGTGGAGAGCGTTGGTGATTGGGTTAGTGTTTGGCTTATGAGTCGGAGGGGTAGAGCACTGGCAGCGCAACAGGGCAGAATTAATGCTGTGCGACAACGGATGAGGTTGAGGTGGAGACTAGGTCGGGTCGTGGTGAGGTGGTTAAGCGACAAGGAATACTGCACTTGCACTACAAGATCCGCCACGACTCTCCCATCTCAAAACAACACAAGGCAGATGCGCAAAGTACCTTACTCGGAATTAATATATCTACAAACTGGCCACTTCTTGTCGTAGATTCTTGGGGCCCTCAAAAGCGTTAGTCTTGTAAGGCTGGGACGACGGGGGAAAGAGTGTGAGACAAAGATGGAGATAGATGTTTTCTCAAAGGTAGAGTACTGACCGCCTCTTTCAAACACCTCCGCGCTCATCCCGTACCAATCCCATGCCCGGAAGTTGAAGCAGAGATTGGCAAATGAATATCCACTGGCCAAGCGCGCAGAAGACAGAAATAACGATGACGGCACACTCCGTTCAGTCTATCAGAAACTCAAAATTTCAACGTTTGACATGACACCGCCGGTGCTCACCCATACCCTTCTCTGACCATTAAGGAGATACAAGCTTCAGCATCAGCATATGACTCGATCGGTGACTCCGATAGATATAGGTTTGAACAAATAAGACAGACGAAACGCGGGGTAACGGTCGCTTGCAAAAATTTTGGCATTTTCATTGATAATCACGACCTGCCTCGGAATACAGTGCCATTTAATATTTCCTTTATCTTTCGCTCGGAACTGTTAAACGAAATGCTGCTAGCGGCAGTTGTGCTATCCATCCATGCTTCCACATGTTGAATAGGATTATTCATATCGATACCTAGCAGCCGTTCATGCTCTGGAGTTTACAAGCGGCATATCGCCTATCTTATAGACCAGATCTACGACATCGTATCGTGATCGCTACGACGAGATGCCGTTTCGCTACTCTCTTTCCCCAGTCTGCAGGTCGGGAGGATCTTCAAAATATTCGGTTACACTCATATCAGCCCAGCTATAAAACAGTCGGCAGATCTAGGAGCCATCATCAATCCTCACTCAGGTTCAGTCCGGATTTGCCCGCCCAATAGTCATCCTGCAGGTAGTTGTTCCTGCATCTCAGGGGGGGTGAAGGGAGAGTTGCCGTCATTGGAGGAGGCTTGTTCAGAAACAATTTCTGTGGTTTCCTTTTGCAGATACCTCGGCTCAAAAAGGGTTTTCCTTGACAGGTTTGTTCGACCCTAGCACCCAATTAACTCATCGCAGGGAAGAAGTCTTCACCGTTGCAGAGGCTTAAACGCCTACTTGGGAAGATTTGTCCTGAAGGAAGAATGAAACGTCTAGTGCATAGCGTCTGACACTAATGTTAAAAACACTGCATAGGTTCTCACTCACATTTGAGTATCTATGCCCTGCTGTAAAGTTATCTTAACTTCTCGTCGGAACGGAATATCACACAACACTTGCTTCGGGGTCTTTCTATCTATGTAGGGCAATATGATGAAGGGACATAATCAGCAGTGGTCCCGCCATGGTTGGAGTAAGTACTCGAGGGACAAAATTTTCCGCTTGAACTGAGATCTTATTGCCGCAACCGGAGACAGTACAAGCCGAACATACCCTCATCGTGCTGAGCGAATTTGAGCGGGAATTTTTTTGAGGCATAACATTGGCAACAAGAAAAACTTTTTGACAAAACGCTAAAACATTCCCGTCGTATCAATCTGGATTTCGAATCTGTACCGTAGACATACATCGTTGACAAACCGAACACCTTTGGGGGGTTTCGCTCACATGACCTGGATAGCGTGTTTTTATATTAAACTCAATGCATTCGGGACGAGGACTCGTTATAAGGGTGAGTTGGTGTTGGAAAAGCGGCGAAATGTACCTGTTTTGCATACATAGAATTCACTTCAGGTTGGCCGTTCACCGATACGCCCTTCCTCCTTCCATTAGGGGTGAAGTTATTCTTAGGCTTGCCTTCGGCCTGTCGGGGCTAGGCCCAGATGATCTGCTCTTCGCCTAACCATCAGCGCTCAATCGTAACTACATACCAAAATGCATCATTATTACGCCACGGAGTGTAACTACTTGCCTTGTTGGTTTTTTAATGGCTATATCTCTTGTGGCCCCAGTACAGTAGCCAATCCAGTGATCGTAGAGTTAACAGGAAGCGATATCTTAATTAAAATCGCTGTTAAAAACACCAGGATGTAGGTTCAAAACCTGCAATGCTTATTCCCAATGGTGCTATAAACGCCAAATCTACAGCCTAGAAACTTGAGGCTATCGCTTTTGGCCCATTCCGTTTGGTGCAGGATCGACACTTCGGATAGTAGTGTTGGCAAGTTTCCAGTCCATCTGTAATCTTTAGTTCAACAGACAAGATACTTTCATCTTTACAAAGACTAGTATTCAACTCCCTGGCAGGCAATTTGCTAGAGACTCCTTGTATGCTTTTGAACACTGGCTATATAGTTAGGATTAAAGACTTCGAATTAACAAGAAGTCATCTCTGAGCTTAGATGGCTGAGGATGGTGTTAGAAACATCTGGATGTGGGTTCGAAACTTACAGAACTCCATTGGCGCTATAAACGCCAATGCCCTAGGTTGGAAACCTATGGTTGTTCTTACCTTTTCATCCACTCAACAAGAGCACAACACTACAAGAATTGAGGAAGTTGGAGTTTTAAAACGAGCCCCAGCCGGGTACGGACGGGATGAGTGATTGGGGTGTCGGCGGGAGCTGTTGGTCACGATACTCATTCTTATAGAACTGGATATGGGGATAAGACTTACTCCGGGGATTTTATGAAGCCCTGGATTGCCATAATACGAACCAGATGATAAGAGTATCACGTTGTTAGGTCTCTGATTCGTTCACAGCAGCCATTCCATCCTTTGAGGCCTTCTATTTGACAACAAGAATCCATTCCCGCTACTGGCTCAAAGGGAATCTCTGCTGCATCCAACACAACGTCCTGGCTAACGGTGGGTGGATCAGGGCGAAGTTCTGCCGGAAATTACATGAGATGTCACTCGCTCGGCACTTGACATTGGTATTACATATGTACAAGGGTCTGATACAGCTGGTTGTTACCGGGGCTGATGCCTCCTGTATATAGTTCGAGTTCCTCTCTCTCTTCTCTTTGTACCTTAAGTCTATACACACGGTTCTCCCCTACCATTGGTACAGCCAACAGAAGCTTCGACGCTTTACAGCGCAACCCCAGTGGCTTCGTGCACTGTACGGCTTGGAAGGTATGAGGCGAGTTACCATACCCCCTCCATCTCGCGATGGCGGGTTCTGATGTCGTCAAGGGTGAGCGGGATCAGTGGTGACGCCGCTGGGGTTTGTGGCCGTCTGTTTGCGCTTAGCGCGCTCGTGTCAGGGTGGCGTTAACAGTGGTGGCGGTGACAGATACGTGATTGGAGCTTGGAGTCTCGACTGCACAAAAGACTCTTCTCTTCGACATCCATCCTAATTCAAACTTCTTGTTTTCTCCGTTTTTTATCCATTTCCATCCCTACCTCGGGGCCATTGAAGGCATTGAGTCTCGACTGGACGACAAACCCTTCCATTAAAGCCGCAAATCTGCAGCAGACCCAAGTATGCAGAAATTCACCCCAAGTCCAACTTTAAGGAAGATCTGCCAGCGTCTTGTGGTTCATGCCCCACTCAGGCATACCAGTAAGCTTGTAATTTACCTGGATACGTCCAGGGTTCCCAAGCGGTCAGTCCGATTAGATATGACCTGTTATTGGGCCGGTCTAAGCCAAGGGCGGCTTTGAAAATCTCGTTCTGACTGGTCTATAGATCTGCGGATATTGATCTGGCCAGCCTATAGATATCTACAGATAGCAAGGCCAGAAATCGTGCACTACCAAAATATTATAGATACTGGTAGAGAATTATGAACATCCACCGTCCCTTCTTTAAGCGTCAGATATCCAGGCTTTTCTGACCATTCATCTGGCCGGTCTATCTATAGACAGATCACTGGGCGGTCGATCTGACCGCTTAGGAACAATGGATACGTCTACAGTAAACCTTGTTATCATTCGTAGGGAGTCTTTCACCTTTTCAGTGGATGGTGAAAGTGTTGTTAATCTGGTTTTGCCGGTGCATTTGTCGGGCTGAAGCTTATTTTTGAATTCTGCTTGGGTGAGGGTTACGATTATCTACAGCTTTAAGTCTTTGAAAATGGGCTCTTAATACATGCGCGGAAGAATGCTTACGAGGCTTGGTGCGTAGCACATTCGTGGACTTTTGTAACAAGAACCTGTGAACACCTGCTCTGAAGGGACTCATTATGGAAGCTCCTGATGCCACCCACCCACTTCACGCACACCAAAAAGCGTTCGGCTTGACGCTGGATGACCTGCAGACGCATCGCATCGATCTGGATATAATGTATGAGGCATTCGCAGGCGGATTGTGCTTGTGTACCGCAGATAAGAGGTTTCATCGTCGTTTCTCTCCCATATACCGGCGCCAAAAGACGGAAAATCGGGTCGAAATCCCCTTTTCCAGACATTTAGCAGGACACAGTTTACTCGAGATATCTGTCACACATATACACCCTACTTCATACGACAACCTGCAAAATTTAGGTGTTTAGTAGCAGTTCGTACACGTGCTAACACGAGAAATCTCTCACATACTTAGTACTTAAGTACATTTGGGAATCAATGGGACGAAACCACTATGATTCTTTCTATCTTTCTATATGCTAGTACATGCTATGAATCCCTCCAACTACTTTCCACCACCTGCACCCCAAAAAAAACAGAGCCTTGCAACCATTATTTACTAATACAAGAATATCACCATATCCGCACTGGCAGATTAATAACATACACCTCTACTCCTTCTTTCCTGCCTTTTTCACCTCCCTAACCGGTACCTCTATCCCCCGTCCCCACCACCTTCCACCACCCTCCAGCACCGCTAAAAACACGCCCAACGCGCCACCAATGCAAAAATGGCTAATTCCAGTTCCAATCTCCAGCCAACTCCCCTCATCTCTCACCAACCAAAAGAAGTTCATCGTGAGCACATCACATAGCGCGGTAACACACATAAACACTGCGCCACCACCAAGTCCAGCGCGCTTGTTAAGCACCGCTAGGTTCGCGGAAATGAGTGCGAACGGGATCATCAGCTTCAGTATCAGTAAGGCGCCCATTGCGAACGGTGAGAATATTGGGAGCAGCCGGTAGACCGAGTCCAAGGAGAAGGAAGAGATAGAGGCGATATTTCCAGTGGAAAAAAACGCGGATTGTAAAAGGAAGAGAAGGAAGAGTGATAGCCGGAGGTCGGAAAGTTTCAGCCGGCGTTGCTCATGACCATTTGAAGCACTGGGGAGTCGCGCTTCCAGTTGAATCCAGGTTAGGAGGGTGAGAGAGAAGACGATGTAGAATAAGCCTTCATAGGAGATGGTGAGTAGGATGAAGATGGGCGAGAAGGTGAGGAAGAGAACAGCAAGTCGGTGGAAATAGTGGGGATTTGGGTATAGGGAATGGAGGAGCGGAGTTGCGAGGGAGACAACTGTGGATGGTGTTAGTAATGGACGAAGAGGGGGGAGGGAGAGATGGATACCAAGGATTCCCCATCCAACCACCAAGTTCCCCAATGGCAACCCCTGCTTTGCCTGGAGACTCCGCACTGATGATTGGGTTACAAACATTGTCAGCCCAATTAAGCCAACTTGCACGCCAAGCACCATTTTTGCGCCCAGATCGCGGTTTGCGTTAGCAATGACTGCCGTGCGCAGCGTGTATCCGGCCGGAATTCCGTCAGATATGATGGTTCCAAAGATCATATACGACAGTCCCATCAGGAACATCAATCCCCCGCCGAGTAATCTATCCAACCCTCATTAGCAGGCAGTTTCGGTTCCATTAAGAAAGCTTACATCTGGAATACGCTGTCCTGTTTCCCCACCGGAAGAAGCGTGAATGTGCTCATGAGGAGACAACACACCGGCCATAATCCACATAGCACTTTATTGGTCTTTACAAATGTCGATCCATAGAAGAAAGGCGAGAATGCGGCGAGAACAAAGCAAACCGAGAATACCTCGCGGTGGAAGTAGCCCATTACCATTGCTTCGAGCAACCCCACCCCGCATAGCGTTTGAATGAAAAGCCAGAAATACTTGCTCTTCCCTCCCGGAATTTCGCGAACTAACTGCTTCACCCCCTTTGCCACCGATCCCCGACGTACAAACACCTCCTCCCAAAAGCCAACGGGAAACAAGGCATAGGCGTAGTATGTAGGTCGTGACTGTTGGATGAAAAACAGGGCGTACAAGCCTGCCAAGATCCCAGAAAAGAAGAGGGAAGATACCGGAGTTCGTTCGGGCTTCGAAGTTCCGTCGAGAACGTGGAGGTCAATTACGGTAGTGAGCGCGTATGCAACCCATCCGAGATAACCTACTGTTACGAGGGTACGGAGGAGGAGCCAATCATAAGTCTGAAGATACCTTAGTCCTTCAAGGCCGGTCTTAATCAAAAGCATGGATTTTTGAATGACGCTTATGTATGCACCATTGGCAATAAGCGCTTCAATCCCTAAGAGCTGTTCAGAAAGGTCTGCGAGCGGTTCATAGGGCTTGTAATTGATATGGGTAGCATTTTTCTGTGCTATTGGACGTTAGCGAATGCGATCACATGCTATCACTCATATGGTACCTTCTTTGACTTTGTACATCTCTAAGATTTGTCGAGCATTTGTCCATGCAGCTTTTGCCTTGGTTTCGTCGTTGGCATCCAGGAAGTCTAACGGAAGCTCTCCGACCGAATTGACCGGGAAATCCAAGCCAACAAGGTACGCCATCAGCGCTGCCACATCCGCCTGCATCACATCGACCCTCCGAACACTTCCCAGACCCCAATCTCCCGAGAATCCATCTTCGTGGCCCGTCTGGGTTCCCACCGAAAGATTCTCCACAGCCACCGGCTTCTTAACACCTGCGCCCCATGCAACTAAAGGTGTGCGAGTGTTGTCTGGGTGTCCATCGCCATGCGAACCCCAATCACTCATTCCATGATCAGCAGTAAATACCCAAGCCGTTTTTCCATCATTTCCGTAAAAGTCCTCAACCAATTTATGCACCTCCTGAAATCCCTGATCTACCACCTTGATATTCCGCAAGTACTCCGGAGAATAAGGTCTATACGCATGCCCAGTCGTATCCAGTCCTAATAGATGCAGGAAAAACACAAGTTTATCCTTCTGTAGCAGCGCTGCCAATTCTGGATCCCTTCTAGCATCCTCAAAAAACGCCTTGACGCGGTCAAATACCCAGATATCAAGGTTTATAGCGTCCTGTGTAAAGTCTTCCATTTCCTCGTCATACGTCCAGGCGTCAACCCGCGATTTATCCGACGCTCCAAGCTGGAACATGGAGAGGATATCCGGGGATCCCCAAGACCAGGTGTGCCGCGACTCGTTGAATACCGAGTCGAAGTTCACCGGGTTCACCTTCCACCCTGTAGTAACCGCGGAAACGTCTTCATAGAGGCCTGCGATGAGCGCTACATGACCGGGGCGAGATTCGGTAGGCACGCGAGTGTGGGAGACGCCAAAGGTACCATGCTTCAGAACTCTATCTCGTATGAAAGGGGCAAGGTATCGTGTTTCCAAAGGCTCGTCGGGGTCTGAGTGTTGTTGGAAGCATTTGTCTGCGCGTAGGCCGTCGCCTACAGAAAATGAAGGTCAGCTTGGTCCCGATCCCTCGAGAACGACCGTACCAACAACAAGGAAGAGTCGCTTCGCTGGTGCTGGGGCGTCGACGCCATATGGGCGCATGCCCGAGACTATAGGCGACACAAAATAGATATCAAATATCGAGTATATGTAGATTAAGTGAAAGACAACGCCGACAGCTAAGAAGCTGAGCCGGCCCAGACGGGCCATAGTTATATGAAGGAATAGTGCGCTCAGATGAGAGCTTATAGAACGAGAATATGAGGCTTTGTGGGTTTCGGCAAGAGAATGGAAGAGAAATAGAAATGTTTGATGCTGTCAGTTGTAGCTTGCCGAAGGTCGGAAGAGGCTCAAAAGGGGCACGCCGGCCCGACTGAACGTTAACTCGCGACATGCAACTTTACTTGAACAGGTACATGTCCAGGTACAGGCCTGTCACGAGTACTTTGCAATTTGCTGACAACAGGAAACCCCCGAAATGATTGGGACAGACACCCGGCGTGATTTTCTACTTAAGTACTTAAGTAGTTTCTTACCAAGGGCCACTAGAAAAAGTACTTTATGTGTACCAACTCAATTTACCTAGAGTAAGTTTTCAACTCAACTCATTACTGCTTAGGTAAGTATCCATGACCCCGCACCGCGCCATGCCCATTGCCATATGCTGGCGTGCCAATATTTCATTCTTCTTGGCATCCATTGGTAATAAGTACTTAGTCTTCACTTTGTCTCGCACCGAGAAACGAGGCTCAAAAAACACGTGACGAGCCAAGAAAAGAAGTCTGGTGCGAGACAACCCTGGAAGTCTCCACTGACCAGAGAAATCATGGCAGTTGACCCAGATCCTAGCGACATTGTCACCCTCAACATCATCTCCTCCCACAAGATATCCTCAAAGACCTCACATTGCATTTCCCTTCTATACAATGCTGATGCCCCCATACATGTCGTGGGTTTGCATGCAAAGTCCAGCGTCGCCGCAAAAGCAATCACCATTGCAGAGATTGTAAAGCGGCACATATGCGAGCAAGGTGATAAATGGTATCAGTACACACAACTTTCACACTTTTTCGAGGAACCGATATCCTCCAAGAGAATGCGGAGCCGGAAGCGACGAAGGGAATACCCACGGGCAAAACAAGATGACAATTGGCCTCCTTTGGAGTCTGGAGAGGAGAAGGATGGCAACGACGAAGAATCTGATCCTTTTGAAAAGTTAGAGGATGATGATCTCAAGAACACAAGAGCCACGCCAGTACTCACTATCTACATTTCGAGGACACGATTACTCACATTTGCGAAGTTTTATTGGTATATACCGCAACCGAGGTCCTCTTGACATATTGTTGCTGATTTCTCGGTGTGGAATGAAGCGAACAGTCTAGCGGATCTATCGCCGCCGAATCTATGAGAGTGAAGTGATTTCTTGACTAGGTTTCAGCGAGTAAATTACAAATCCAGTTGTGCATTGTGATAAATCACTGTTACTGCATATTACATCCAGACTCAGTGGTTCTCTCGTCTGCCTTAGTTCACATGCTTATACATTGTACAAAATCTGCTTTCGCTATCCCAATCATTCACCGAATTTGGTTGGCTTATTTGTCCTCAGAACCGTGTTGGACACCAGTCCACCAATCCGTCATAATGTACAACAGATGCTGACCCCTTCGGCCATTCACATCCCCTTCTTCTTCATATCCATCACGATTGAAACCATCCTCTTAAATCCTTCCTTAAATCTCCTCCGATGCCTCTCGCTGCGAAGCCTCTTCCTCTTCAATCCTGGCCGTTCGTGAAACTTCTGGATGTGGAAATCCTGGCGAACTTTGTTCTGTGAAATGATTGATTTCAACCTCATGAAGGCTTGTGCAAGGTCTGTAGTCACAAGCACGGAGCGCCCGGCCGTCGGTCCCATTTTCGGTGGCTTGGTGTTGCCAAAGCTTAGAGGAGGCGAGTTTATTCCTGTAGACCCATAATTGCTACGATGACTGGGCGATATTGTTGAACCAGACACCAATGAACCGAAGATGCTCTCGGCGGACAATGCATGGGGAAGGTGGGCAGACGGTGTGTCCTTGTCGTCATTGCCGTTGCCATTGCCGTTGTTGGCGCGGAGGGCGGAGGTGGAGAATTGTCGAAGTGTTCGGGGATATAGCAACAAGAGGAGCTTCGAAGATGTTACAGCAGTGGTGCACGCCAACCGTCGAAACTCCATGATGGGCGGGTCGGTGGTTGGTAGAGAGGAGAATTGACTTGACGATGGTGTATACTTTTGGACGGAACGAAAGCTTTCCTACAAATCAAACTAGGAATGCCAAGCCAGAGACAGGGCTTACTCACAATTTCAGCGAAAGTGAACCTCACCGCTGACTTTCCACCGCCTACCACCACCACTATCAGCACCTATTGCTATCTTCCACCGATACCTATCGCATCGGAACCAGGTGCTCTCTTTTACCTCGCTGTCTGATTGCTCCTAATCGATCATGTACCCCTATCCAGGCCGTGCGTCGTCCTCCTACTCCCAATCCCCGACTCTACACTTTGCTGACACCTTGCAGAACCCCAATATGGCCGTCCTGCGATGCCACCCGGAATGCCGCCCGGTTTCGGAGCTATGGGGGTCCCTGGGGTCCCTCCAGGCTTTGGCATGCCTCCTGGCGCAGCTCCCGGAATGCCTCCTCCACCAGGCGTTGGCGCGCCGGGGACCGGAGCTCCCCCCGGAACACACCAGGCAAACATTGGCGCTCGCCCCGGAATGCCAGGTTTCGCCCCCCCCGCAAATCTTCCCAATATCAACTTCAATGCGCCCATCATTAGATTGGGGACCTCGGTGACGAGACAGAACCCATTACCGACACAGAGCACGGTCGCGGGAAAAACGGCGAGCGCTGCAGCGAGAGAAATTAATGAGCTCTTACCACCTACGGTTGAGGAGCAGCTGAAGACTGTGTTTGTGGGGGGGATACCCAAAGGGATGGATGACGAATGGATGGAACGCATACTGAAGGCATGCTCTCGCACTTCTTTCTCAGATCAAAGCGTATGCTAATAAAGCTTGCCCCTACTCAGGCCGCTGCAACTTTAAAAAAGTGGACGAGAGCTACAGATGAAGATGGAAAGCCATGCAAGTTTGGGTTCGCAGAGTACGAGGATCCAGAAAGCCTTGGGTGCGCATATGAAGTTCTCCAGGATTTAAAGATTCCCGCAGTTGACGATCGAACTGAAGGTTCCAAGCTTCTTGTATATTCCCCCTTCCCGCCCCATCCTCCCAGCTTACACTGAAACAGGTTACAATCGACGACAAATCCAAGACATACCTCTCTAACCTCTCCTCCGACTCCGCCGATCAAATTGAATTCCGCATTGATTCCGCTAAAACCGCGCTCGAAAGCACTCTAGCTCAGTTCAGAGACCCATCAAAACATACATGGAAAGCCGATACTACACCCACACCAGCCCCCGAAGCCACTCCCGCAACCCCGAAACCGGAAGTGGAACCTGAAATCGTCACAATCCCGCTCTCCGCTGACGATGAGCTCTCTGATATCCCCGCTGACATGCGCGACATGGTCGCCAAAGAGATTACCGCGTTCCGCGAGCGCTCGAACCGACGAGACATGGAGCGATTGAAGCGTGAAGAGGAGATTGAACGTATGGAGCGCGAACGCAATCACCAGGGCTCTGCATCAAGAATCAACCGACTGGCATCGCCCCCGCCATCTTCGGCACCCACTGGCCCAAGCGGCGGTGCAAACGCGATCCCAATAGGCCCATCCCGCATCCGAGACCACGCCCCTGCGCCCTCTGCTCCGCGCGTCCCTACCGCCCCCAGAGGCGTCTCCTTCGTCAACGGCGGCAGTCTCAATGGCTACGCCTACTCGCGAGAAGAGGAAGAATCCGACGCCTCCGACTCAGAGCTCGAGCGCCGCAGAAAAGATCGTAAAGCTCAAGACCAAGAAAAAACCTTCCTCGACCACGAGCGACGCTGGCTTAATCGTGAGCGTTCACGAACCTCCGCACTCGAACGCGAGCAGCAACGTGACGAAGACGACATCCGCCGCGCCGAATCGGAGACCTCTGCAATGGCAAAGCGCCTCGCAGAGTGGGATGACGATATCGAGGCGGAGCGGAAAACAGAGGAATATTACATCGACCGCTCGGTGTGGATCCGCAACCGTAGCGTTTTCCGACAACGCGAAATGGAATTGGATGAGCGCGACCGCATTGCTGAGACGCGACAACTTGAGGCTGAAACCGACAAGAAGCGCGCCGCAGAAAGCATGGCGGACTCCTTCCTCGCACAACAAGCCGCAGAAATGGAGAAGGCTGCTTCCCTCGCCGCGCAAAAGGAACCTGCACGCTTCAAGCTTTCTCTCGGCGCCGCCAAAAAGTTACACGACGAAAAGCCCCGCCGCAAGACAGTCGCCGACGTCGAGAACCTCCTCGAGGACGAAGAAGAGGACGAGCACAAAACGAAGCGTGTTCTCATCCCAATCCAATACGACGCCTCATCTACTGTGGATGAAGAGACGCGGGAGCGGTTGGTGCGGCAGCTCGCCCAGGAGATCCCGACGGAACGTAAAGGTCTGTTTGAGTGGAAGGTGCAATGGGATCAGGTCGACGAAGCAATCGTCAAGGAGAAACTCCAGCCTTTTGTGGAGAAGAAGATTGTCGAGTATCTTGGTGTGCAGGAACAAGAGCTTGTAGGATTCGTTATTGGGCATATTAAGAAGAGAGGCACTGCGGAGGATCTAGTAAAGGAGCTAGAGATGGTATGTATCAGAACCTTGTATGTGGGTGCAAGCGTGTAGAGCTGACTTTTATTGCTATAGGCGCTTGATGAAGATGCGGAAACAATGGTCAGGAAGGTGTGGAGAATGTTAATCTTTTACTCGGAAAGCGAGAAGAGGGGGTTGAACTAGACTCGACTGACGTTTATATATCCACACGGGAGTGTGGGGGATATTGGGGGCGGACTTGACGAGGGGCGTGCGCAGAATGAAGGGGGGGGGGATATAGGGTAGTATATGAAGCTGCATTGAAGAACGTATTATTTGTATCATAGGTTTTTATTTGCTAATAGTATGGAGTTTGCTGACATCAAATGTCATGAAGTAGAGTACCTAAGATCAGGCGAGAGTGATATCAAACTATGCTTGGTTTACTTCTACGATGTCACCAGGAGTCCATATATATATCCAGGCACTCTGCCTCGAGCTCGAGCTCTGTAAGTCCTCGTCGAAAAATGTTTGCCCGCATCTCAGGACCGCCCCAATGTCTTCGACCTGCCCAACTGCGTAGCATTCCACTTAAGCATCATAACCCATTGAAGCTCGCACACCCCGCTCGTCTAACGGATACAGCGATATTGCGGTCTTGTTGGAACTACCTACTTGGCCATGGAGCAGAAAGGATCGACTGGAGATATACACGGATTTACTGCTATCCGTTGAAGGTCTCGTTTCAGGTGTAAATATTCAGAGTGACTTTCTGTGAAATCCAGGAAGATCCATCCTCTCCTTCATATATCACGATCTCGGTTGTGAAAATCTGACGGGAGCCAGAGGTTTGTGATGTAGTTTCTCCGTATAGAGAACGTCACCACTCATGATTCGATACCTGGGTGCGGGCTAGGGCCAACCCCACCAATATCACCGAGGATACAGTTCCAACTTAAAACCTTATTTGATAACCACAACATACTTAACTTAGCATTCTGGATGGTAAGTCCCTCGATATGTCAAGAAGTCATAGAAATATATTTAAATTAATTGGAGTTGTTTGAGGCCTCCACCCAGCTGCTTCAACATCGCCACTTTTGCCCGATTTTGGTGTGACATGCCAAGATCGCAAATACTTTTGATTAGGTACTATATCAAAGCACTCGATTGCGGTGAACGAAGCACTATATTACGCCAGCTACCCTATTTTTCCTGGAGCCCGGGAACTACTTCGAGAACTACTCGGAAACCCCGCACGCAGAATAGTTTACCTCCGATTAGTGCTATATATTATCTTTCTATGCCTATAATTTAGGTCACTCCTACATCCTACGTTTACGAATCCAGCGAGCAACAATGCCACCATCAGAAATACCATTAAGACGACCCAAGAGCCCAGCAAAGCTGGTGCAAAACAGAGTGACTAAAAATACCCACGCTTTCACTCTTCTATCTTGCTAACAACCATCCAGCCGGACTTTTCAAAAACTCAAGCATCTCGCCCACCCTTCGAAGAGTACTCCTTCAAATACACCCAACCGAATTCCCCACATTGGACCGTTGGCTCTGGCGCAAATAGCGACGGTTGGAAAAAGCACGAGACAATACATATCGATCCGCACGCCGCGGACCGGACCCCACTCGATAACTACCGGCTTCTCGTTTCCGGGATAATTCCACGGCCGGTACTTCACCACCACCACCACCACCACCATCACGCTTTTACTCACAGAAACAGATTGGCGTGATCTCCACACAAGGACTCGACGGCCAACGCAACCTCGCGCCTTTCTCCTACCTCCAAATCGTCAACCATGACCCACCTATCTTCACTATTGGCTTCACCATGGGACTCGGATCACTAAAAGACACTCCGCGCCACATCCTCGAAACGAAGGAATGCACGATCAACGTGATCAGCGAGCACTTTGTCGAAGCAGCGAACTACACCTCTGTCGATGCTCCGGCGGGGTTGTCGGAATGGGATTTGTCCGGACTGACGCCAGGGGAGAGTTGTGTTGTGACGCCTCCGCGGGTTTCCGAGGCGGTGTTTTCGGTGGAGGGACGGTTGGTTCATCATCATGATTGGTTCTCGCCGAGGACGGGGGAGAATACCGGGTTGCTGGCGATTGTGGAGGGGGTGTATTTTCATGTCAGAGCGGATGCGCTGAATGAGGATAGGAATGCTATTGATGCAAGCGTTTTGAAGCCGGTAAGTAGGTTGGGGGGAATTACGTATGCTAGGAGTATAACGGGGTATGAAATATTGAGACCGAGTTATGGGAGGGATAAGGGGAAGGAGGAGTTCAGGAAAGCTGTGGAAGAGCAAAATGGTGCCTGGTATGGAAAGGATGAGGGGCATTGTGGGAGTAATTTGTGAGATGGCGTTATCCGTGAAGAGCTATATACTGTCAGTTCGCGTTGGAGGCATACGAAGAGGGAGGGGATTGTACTCAAATTATTTCCTGACTGTGGTTTAAAAAGTTGGGGAAAGCCGGATAGATCTTCAGCTTGTAGCGTAATGTAAAAAGGGCGGTAATGAGGTGCAAAACATATATAAGACAAGAGAAATGAATGCCATAGGCAAGGATATATGTACCAGCTAGCTTATAAGCTTTTGTTTCACTTCGATCGCTTTTTGAGGAGATAAAAGAGCTCAATGTACTGTACCAAGCAGTGAGGTTCAGACGGGCATCTGTTCTCACGTACCAGACTTTCGCTCGCTCGCAAGCTCTCCTGCGGGGTTTAAAGAGAAAAGCAACGCAGGGTCTGGCAGGCGAGATCAACGGGCACTCAGATGTGACACCTTTTATTTTAAATCGACGCCTCTGACACCTTTTGTATCCAATCAGCAGCGTTGTGACATAGGCTTCTGGATTTTAATGGATAGGATTGGCAGAGGTGAAATTGGTTCATGATTACAGTCTAGTGATTACTGATGCCCAGTGCAAAAAAAGTCAGGCTGTAACGGTCACTTAACGTACCCCGACATCTTCATACAGAGTAGCTGTGACGAAAGGCGTGTGACGAAAGCGGCGTTTTCACGTACCGGACGGCGGGCGTGTGACATGTGACCGTCCGAACTTCACTGCTCGGTACAGGATTCTAACAGTATGATTAAAACAAAACAAAAAACAGGATTCTATCTATGACCATGCCGGGTCCCAATCAGAATAGTATTGTTAAAGACTGTATAAATGCCTTAAACTCTAATACTCTCTGCCCACATACGAGCTGACTAGCAACCTTATAATTATGAACCCCAATTTTCTCATAACCTCCTCCGATCTGCAATACTCCCCGCATTTTATGCCCCGCATCTCCCCAGGTCCGACTTCATACCAAATAAAAGTGCAAACTCGACTTTTCAATGATCATAAAAAACTCATATTCAAAGGGCTCCATTCAATTTTATCCAGTTTCCCTTATAAACCACCCCCCTCCCTCCCACCTAGGCCACCTCACATTCTCACCACCAACAATCCCAGAATCTTCTCTCTTCCTCACCGACATCACCACTAACGCATTCAACGCTTTTTTCAACTCAAATACTCACCAACACACATGGGTTGGAAATGCCCCCACTGCCAGCGTGTCAACGAGGATCATGTGGAAGGCTGTTCTTGCGGTTGGAAACCTACCATTCGTTTTTCCAGGCTTTCTGTGAGTCCTCCTACTACATTTCGTACCAACGATATATATAATAGGCACCCCGAAGATGAAGTTAGCCACCCCCTCCCCCAACTACACTACTGTGTGCTTGGAGCTGATGTTGGTGAAGTTGTAACCAAGTCATCAAGAGCTAGGGTTTAGCGAGAGAGCATACTGTTTTGACTTTGCATTGGTTTTTTGGCTGAGATGCTGTGTATTTTAACTACGCGGATTTTTACCGCACGAATGGTATTTTATCACTGGTGCTTATTAGTACCGTGGTGTTCGTGGGCTAAGCATAAATGACGGGCTTCTGGTTTATGTGCGCAGTGATACCTCTTCCCCTAAACCCCTGAGCATGTTGATGTGAGCGTTTCGGGGTTCAGGAGTATCTACTTTCTATGGTATTTGGTCCATATGTTCCTTATCAGCTTAAGTCGGAGTGTAAGCTGTTGCATGTAGATGTGCGCTTGCACTTGTAACTGCATGCTGTAGGTAGTCTCGAGGTTCTCTCTCTTTCATCTGTACACTACAATATACGCACACGGTTCCTCCCATAAAGTAACACCGGGTCCCGTGGGGACTATCCATCCCACTATCCATCCAAGACTTTTTGCCGCCGAGATTAAGGCTCGCATAATGTATTCAAGGTAAATAATTGAGCTGAGCCGACTCGAGTTTAAAAGCTTGAGCTTTGGAGCTTGAGTTGGGTCGAACTCCATGTGAGAAACTGTGAGTCGGCCGGAAGGCCATAATTCTCGAACTTAAGCTTGGACTCGAGCTTAGGCTCAAGCTCATGAATCAACCCGAGTATTTGTGAGCCTTGCCGGCCATGAGCTGAGGCTATGAGCTTCTGCCCCAGGCTCGTACCGAGCCGACTCGTGCCCATCACTACTTGTTGAAATGAATAGCACAGGACGAGAAAGGTCTTTCGGTGATCCGCGGCTAACTGCAACCTCGCAACTCCCAGCGTGCAATTGCAATGCTCTGTAGTGCCTCTCTGACTTGTATCTTCGACAGGCGATAGTTTGCTCATTAGTACTGCCTGCCCACACCGGAAACTCCCAGTCTTTTAGTATATAGAGGGAGTGAGGTATATCCATTTACTGCTGTGCATATCTCTATTGTTCGAATGTATGTAATGGGGTATCTTTGAGAGACTTCACAATTGCTTTAGCATTCGTTAGTTGTGTGGTAATGGTAAGTTGGGGATTCTCTTGCAGTGGTCCATCCCCGGATATCTGTGGCTGGCATGGCTCTGGGAAAAGCGTATAGCAAGATTTCGGGCCCCCTCTACCACCTAAACTCTGTTCAATATAGATTAGGCAATTGCGACCTGTATTTACATAGTTGATGAACTTGGTGCATTTTCACAGTGCGACAAACTTACAACCGCACGTCATTTGCGGCAAAAAGTCTTGGATGGATAGTGAGATGGATAGTCCCCACGGGCCCCCGAAGTAACACAAGTAAATCAAACCTAACGAGTGATTGTTTGTGAATGTTTTTGTCCAGGTATCGCGAAATTTTGTTTCTGATGTTAAGGTTTTTAAGCTAGCGGGCCTGGATAGAACATCCAATTTTGCCGCTTAGAGCTGTGTTGGGGGTGCAATTTGGCAACGTCTGGATGACCTTTGGCTGGTATGTGTGTTGTGGCCAGGTGCACATGGTGGTACGTGGTGAACCTGATCATAAAGATGATAGTGATGATGCTGAGCAAGAAACGTCCTAAGCCCTACTGGAGGTATATACTAAAGTGCTTGAGTACATTAGGCACATATATAAGTGGAATCTCATGGAACCATGCTGAGTTGTGAGGGCATCCCAAAGATATGCCACCCGCACGCAAATCCCACAACAAAGCCGGTAGATCTTCAGTTTGTCATGTAATGCGAAAGGACGGTAATGCGGTGCAACATGTGGGACAAGAGAAATGAAGGCCAAAGCAAGGGGATATATACCTGCTGACTTATGGATTTCGTCGCACTTTCTTGTTGAGGAGATATAAGGGCCCAATGCATTATAACTGACCATGTCCGGGCTCCAATGGCTAATGATCAGAAGAGCATAGTTAAAGTCTGTACATTGGTTTCAGTGCCATAAACTCTAGCATAAACACGAAATTATCTGTCCACCTACCCCCTTACCACCTTAGGAGCTGAAAATTTCCCCATAACCTCTTCCGATCTCAAAACCCCGTATTCCGTGCAACTAATGGATCCGCATCTCCCCAGAATCCTCAGACTCAACTTCATACCAATTCAAAGCAACCAGGCTCAACTTTTCAATATGATTGCAAAAAACTCGCATTCAAATGACCCATTGAAGTTGATTCTCCTCCCCTTATAAACCATACCTCCTACCTCACATCTCATCACCAACAATCTCAGAATCTTCTCTTTCATCATCATCACCATCGCCAACGCTAGCTACACATCCACTCGCATCGAACTTAAACACTTATTAACATCAGTATCATGGCTTGGAGATGCCCCTCCTGTCAGGGTCTCAACCTGGACCATGCTAGGAACTGTTCGTGCGGTTGGAAACCCCACGTCCGTCGTTCCGGACTCTCCAAGAGTCTGTCTGCTCCTACTGCTACATTTCGTGTGGCCGACTATCACGTCAATGATACACATGACAAGACCCCGAAAGATGAAGTTAGCAACCCCCCTGTTAATACCTTGTGTGCTTGAAGCTGATGTCGGTGAAGTTGTAACCAGTTCATCAGGAGCTTGAGTTGAGAGAGAGAGAATGTGGTACTGTTGAATTGGTTTGGTTTTTATCTGAGATGTTGTGTATATAAATTGCGCGAATTTTTACTCGCGGATAGCATTTTATTATTGGTGTTTATTAGTATCGTGGCGTTTTCAAATCGGCGGACCCACACGGACGAAGTTAAATTGTAGATCCAATTTTTCCTCTAAGAATGTGCAATTTGGCAACATTTCGAGGACCCATGATTAGTGACGTTTATTGCCTTGGCGCTTTGAACCAGGTATGTACATAAGTAATGATAATATGATGATGTTGAGCAAAAAACATTCTAAGACCTGTTAGCGAATATAGAGAAGCTTCGAAGTTGTCAGTAGAGCGACCCAACAGCCAGCCTGTCAGTGCAGAGCCCGAAGCCACGAATCCAAAGCAGTTGGTGAGATCCAAGCGCCACTCAAATACACCAGTGTTCAGATACACATTGCTCCTGTCTACCAATTGCGCTTGCGCGCCAAACCCGGCAGCCCATACCTGTTCTAAAATTATTCCTCGCGCCACCACCCCCCTGCATACCTACAGTAACGTGACAAAAGTTTTCATTAATTGGCAATTTTGCATCTAAAAGGCACATTAATCACCACTTTGCATCCTTTGCATCAGCAAAATAGTGTACAACCTGAAGTCTAAAATTTTCATCCCTTTGCAAAGTTATTCAAATGCACTCAAACCTCCACATCCCAAGAGTCAGAGTCCTCAAAAATATTTCTCATTGTGTGGTGTTGAGATATGTAAAGTACATTGTGTATCTCACTCACGTTGTATGGAATTTGTATGTGGGCTTGGCATGACAACAGAATATGCTCACTTGCACAGCAAACAGCAATACACACCTCCACCACAAATCAATCTTTAAAGTTAGAAATACTTAAATTGCATTATCTATGGACCTATGCAGCTGTCTATAAGTTCAAATAATTTTTTCCAACTTGTGGTGGTGGAAATACATCACCCTAAATGTCACCAGTTTTGCAGCAAAATCGCAATTCGCGAAAACTTTTGTCCTAGTACTGTACTATAACCTCAAACCCTCTTCCTCCCCAACCTCCAACACCATGACACCCACTCGTCTCCGTCCCACGGGCTACCTAGAGCGCTGGTCCACCGTCCGGCACAAACATGGCTACCACAATGCCGTCTCTCTCACCGCTACTTCCTCCAACCCCTTTATCCCACCCACCGTGTTTGCAGTACTAAAAAAATGTATCAAAACCTACGCCGTGCTTGCAGTTACGGTGTCAAACGTTTCCACGCTTGCGCAAGTGGAGAGGATTGACCTGCGTGATATCGTCACTTGGGATGATGCTGGGGATAGGGGTTTAGAAGATGTGTTAGCAGCAGAAGCGTCAACCGGGTTTGGAGGAAACGGGGTAGCGTGGAGACTCAGGATCGTACGGAAAAGAACAGCGGTGCTGAGTTGGTGCCATGGAATTCTGGATGGCGAATCCGGGGTGATAGTGATGCGAACATTCCTTTCCTCTCTCAGTCACTCCCCCTCCACCCCCACATCCACAATCATCACACCACCCATCACACGCCTCACCCCACCAATCGAGAATCTCATCCCCCTCCCGGTCTCCTGGAGTCTACTCCTCAAAAAAGGCACCGAACTTCTCCCTCTCCCGTGGAAACCGCGACTCTGGACCGGCCCGCGCATCTCTGTTGTCCCAGCAAACACGCGGATCCTGCTTCTTCAGTTTTCTGCAGAGATCCTGCGGAAAAGATGCAGAGAGGAGGAAACATCCGTTACTGCGCTTATCCACACTGCTGTTGGAATTTCCCTCCTGCGACAGATACCGGGAGACTTAGGAGTAGCTGGGTCAATCGCCATTTCTCTCCGGCGGTTCCTTCCGGATGCGGGGGTGCTGGGGGTTATGGCTGCGTCTGTGGCACACTGCCATATGCCGGGTGAAGAAGCAATATAGGATCGTGCAAGGTGTGTGAAAGAGACAATTTCCCAGCGGGTGAAAGCAGGTACTGCAGATCTTAATATCTCGCTTCTTCGGTACGCGGGGGATTTGTATGCTTTTTTGCAGGGGAGGGAGGGAAAGGAGAGGGAATTGGGGTATGGTATTAGTAATCTAGGGATGGTGGAGGGTATGGAGGGTATCGATAGTCTGGTATTTTCGCAAAGCGCGGGAGTGGCCGGGAATGCACTTGATGTTGGGATTATTGGGTGTAGTGGCGCAGGTGAGGTGTGTGTTAGTTTTCAGTGGCTGGAAGGGGTGTTGGAGGATGCTTTTGTGGAGAAGGTAAGGGAGGGTGTCAAAGATGCTGTGGAGGAAGCTGTAAGGGCTTAGGGGGTACAATGAGTGGTGGTACTAAAGATGTTTTGCTGGTCAAACTGGGTCTTTTTGATGGAGTGGTGACTGAGACATCGACAGTTAATGGGATACCGATCATGCCGAAGTAATATTGGATTGTCCGAGCAGCTCCGCCACAACTCTGGACGGTCAACTGTAGCTAGCATCCCAAGAAAGTAGGTAGCTGCAAAGTATTGCCAACCTCTATGATATGCTGATTTTGGGTAGTGACCATCAAACAGAAGGCGGTGAATATACTCGCATATGGAAGACGAAATCGGGGATTTTTAATCCTGCTCCCATAGAATTTTATATGGATCGAAACTAAGATTCCCGATTTCATCAAAAAATACCATGTGCGAGTAAGTGCTGTGTTGAAGGTCAGCCAATCAGCTTAGCCTACGTCGCCAATGCGGGGAATAGATAAGGATGCGGCTGTGCAAGCTTCCTCGGCCTTAAAGCGCAACCGTGAATTTATCTCCATCTTCCATTCTGTTCTTCAATACACATGGCGACTTTCGGCTATTCCGCAGGGGATTTCATCGTTGCTGTTGGAATGATAACAAAGATCACAAAGGCTTTGAGCGATACAAAGAGAGCGTCGAACGGATACCAGCTAGTTGTGATCGAATCACAAGCTTTAGAGCGCATTCTCTTCCAACTTGAAGCCCTCGAACCAAATGAAGCGAACATCGGTCACATAAACGTTGTGAGAGCAATGGCTCTCACCTGTCGTTTGCCGCTGCAAGACTTTACAAACAAGTTGACGAAGTTCGAGAATTCGATGGGTCCTAGGACATCACGGAATGCCCTTCATACCTTTGGTAGGAAGGCGCAATGGGCAGTCGTCATGCCGGACGAAGTTACTAACTTTCGAGTCACCATTGCGGCAAAGGTCGCAAGTATTCATCTCCTCCTCGGTGCACACACTGCGTCAGTTACCCACATAGTTGGTTTAATGCTGCACTGAAATGCGTACTGATGCTAGCAATATTATAGGGTCACTACCTCAAGGCTTGAGCGTCAAGGGAATCAAATACAGGAGAAAATTACATTACTGGAAAAAGAGAGCATGTCGCACCGACTTGAGACACGAAACCAGCTGGCAGACCTCCAGAAAACTGCAGCAGCGAATAGTCGCACTCTCATGGCTGTCCGATTGGGGATGTTCCCTCGACTCTTCTCTACAGCTCAATCCACGGCAATCGCCTTGAGGTATATGCGTTCCAGGATTGATATGCTGATTTCAACGTAAGTGCACGTTAGTTAATAGAACGCAAGTCAAAAACTGACAACTCATACTTTGCAGGCTTTAGAAAGTGCCTGCGGAAATACTCCAGATGCTGCGGAGGCTTATGTATGCATGTTTTCGATACCTTTGGTATCAGAAAAGAATCAACTGACCTCTAGCCTAGGATGATGAACATGGAGATCTACTTCCTCCTCTTGAAGATTCACGAGTCAATGCCGCGGTCACCAACGAGATTAATTCAGGATAACATTGTATTCGACGATGCTTTGGGCCACGTTAAAAGCTTAGAGTTCGAGTATTTCCGACATTGGAGGGTAGGTGCTCGCATTGCTGATATAAATTTCTGCTTCAGGAAAAGGATTCGCTGATGCAGTCAATTAACGGTATTCCGCGAATGGCTGTATTGCGAATTCGGTGGCTTGCATGGGGGTGATAAGATTAACAAGGGACTGTACCATATACGAACGACAAAGGGAAATCAACTGATCGACCAAAATGAAGGTGACTGGACAATCCAGATTTGACCTGGGATGAGAATTGATATGTCGGTTGTGATGGAAAGATTACTCAAGAAGAACTCATGTCCACGGAATGGCTGTACCGGCAGGGGTGGTACACCGCCAAATAAAGACTTTTATGTACAGTGGTAAGTATATATGTACCAGACCCTTTAAATACTAGTATAAATACAATTTCCCGAATTTTGACTTGGAATAGTAAATGTGGACTCTTATACACCATAAAACAAGCTCGTGTTGTGGAAGTTGAAGATACGGAAACGGTTCAACGACCACAAACTTCCAAGGCGAATGCCCCGGAACGCGAAGGCGATACCTCAAATGAATCTAGACTTGATGAGGGTTATCAGGGAATACAGGAAATGACCAGTAGTGATCGAACTCAAGCCGGGAACATAGTGGATGACAAAAAAGAGGAGAGAACGTGAAGAAGTGATGTTTTTTCAGATTTCGGAAGAAGCCATCGATAATATAGATGAGCAAATTAGACTACTCTATAGATCAAAATATTCAGGTCCTGTGTTGACTTATACATGCAGGAGATCAATGCGTGGTCCAGGCAGGAACTTGTTATCTGGACTCCGGGATCGGGCAAGGAACCAAGGCCAACAAAGGAGCTACGCGACCTTTTCAGAGGCATGTTCAATTATTTGGTGCGTTGAGCTAATTTATGCCAACCAGTACGATTGATCAACAGTTTTGTACACTCTGCGCTGACAAACTGATGAGTCAGGTCGACCACGTCCAACCTGTCTTACCTGGCGCTATAACAATTGCAAAGTTATGTAATTTCTGCACTGACTTTCCCGTTGCTGGCGATCTGGATTTTCAAGGTGAGTGACAGCACCATGTTTTTCTACCAGACTCCCGCAAAGCAGTCTTGATTGACAAAGAATATTGGATCCATTGTATAGAACTCTTTAAAGGTCTCAATCAAACAGAACTATACACATTCACCAAAGCACTCCTACCTCAACGGGGCACTGTGTCCTATCTAGTAGGCGCAACGAAACTCGATGCATTTGAGCTCTCTTTGTCCGGATTTAAAATGTGGATGTTTACACGCCTCATGATACACCCATCTCGTGAAGTTTTGCGTCTCCAGAAGGTCCTCAAAACTTTACCTATCTTGCACCCCACAACAGGTATCAGATTTCCTAAGACTCTCCCTCGCGAGCTATTCCCTCTCCACAGAGATGAAATAATAGTCAACGCATGGCAAGAATTGGAAGATGAGCATGTACATACTCCACGCTTTGCCATACGAAGAGCGCGTCCTGCACCAACGCGTCCCCATACGACAGCACCAGCACCTCCCAATATGACGGCACAATATTCTAAGCTTGGAAGAGCGCCACCGCGTCCCCAATACGACTCCATAATATTCTAAGCTTGAAGGAACGCTAACGCCTCCCAATAGACAGTGGACCATGGATCGAGTGTTAGTTATTAAATAGGCGTTGCCGAAGTGGTTATATAACTTAAATAGAGATAACTGTTGTAGGAAGCAAGATTGTGTTAAGCGTTTTTCTTATGCTTTTTTGTTTACTGTCGTACAGAACTCATCATCATATATACACAATATACTTATCCCCGCGTTAGGTGGAGCAATTTCATTGGAGAATGTGCTATTTTTAGTAGTTGTAAACAAATTTAGAGTAGACATAGGTGGTTACTCGGCCCGCGGTGGCCCGCAAGTGTTGCAATAATGAGGGGAGAACCGTGTGTATAGATTGAGATACTAAGTGTAGAGAAAAAAGAGAGAAGAGAGAGAAGGAGAAAGACTCGAACTATATACAAGAGAGTAGTGTGCCTTGTGCCATACGGCTTACAGTCAGCTCCGTCATCGGTCAGATCTATTTATGCAACAGCAACCATCCCCAAGAGACCTACACGAAGCAATCCCCAGCTGCGCACCAGCAACAGATGATTGATAGTGTCCGTGAAAGCCTCCATGAGGTCATCAACTCGGAGTTGTAGCCCCAGCATCAGAGGACAAGCCGGAGCCTCGGCGGAAAACGAGTGGAGGAATGTTCTGGAATTAGACTTACGGACTTGTGAAAACATGAGTATCTTGTATGCATGGCGCTCCTATCCCCTCGACTAGTAGTCTAGTACTATAATACGCACTGAATACAGCAACAGGCCACTAAGCAGAGTTTGCGATTAGCAATACTCTACGCAGCGTTCAACAAACATATAAAACTCATTTCATAGTGGCGTGTTTCTATATCGTACCTAGTACAGTCGAGGGGATACTCCGTTCTTGGACTCCCACGCCCGCGGAAATTTAACACTACCAATATGTGTTGCGCCGAACAATCGCACCAACTATAGGAAGGAGTGTTTGGGGACGATTTGGTGGGGAAGGTGAGGGAGAGTGTCAGAGATGTTGTGGAGGAAACTATAAGGGCTTAGGGGACGCACGAGCGGTGGTGTTAAAGGTATCTTGCTGGTCAAAACCGAGCCTTTCTGATGGGACATAGGCTGGTGTCCGGAAACCGATAATATAAGTGATTTCTGCTGACTCGGATTTTTGCTACAGTACTTAATCTGAGTTCATAATCACTTCTGACATGGGGAGAATCACTAGGTGGCACGTAATGGCCAAAACGCCGTTTTTCGGGAGGTATGATCATGATAGCATCGGCATACATGTCCGTTTTTTTCATAACTAGGAGAATCCGCTGATATTTCGCTTTGTCATTGTAGCATTGTGTAAAAGTATTTATCGGCCATGCCTTTCTCTCGTCGTTGCGATATTCGGATTGTCTAGGCAACTCCGCCGTATTAGCATCCCTAGCAAAAGAGAGGCGAAACTACAGTACTAGGGATTCCCGCATGGCCACCCACTGCAGTACTAACCTGACCATGGTATGCTTAGATATAGCTAAACGGATGGGAAGCCTCGTTTTCATAACATTACGAGCGTAGCAGATGCCAATTTACTTTTTACAGTGTTCTCCAGAAATTTTCTCCTCACACGTAAGCTCGCTTGGAGAAAAACAAGCGAAAAAAGATCGTCTGGTATGTATGGCTGCCCTAAAATGTCAAATTTTGTGCCTTTTGAGATCTGGGGAGTTAACGTTAACGTTGATATTGATATCGGGTGACCTGAGAGTTTTGTCTAGCCCGTGGTGGCCTACAGCTGATTGTCGAATTCGTATTCTAGAATGACAAGTCTCGGGCTAATTGATGTGTTATATATAGCTTATTGGTGTAGCATAAGATGATGGTACGATTTTGTATAGGTACGAGCCCTGGATGACACTCTTGAGGTTGGTGGATGACAGTGATTGACCCAACGTCATCGATTCCAACGCAAGCTTTATCTCTCTGTACAGCATCAAGCTGGCTACGCCGATGTTAACATCCCCAAACCGAGTAAATACATGTGTACGAGCAAATAACGTTCGTCCTGCGAAACAGTCGGAATTAAGAAACCCAAAAACCATATCCAGCATTCAAAAATAAATCCGGCCGATCGGAAACAAGACGTGGTAGTATCTTCTGCCAGTGTTTGGAAGTGTATCCACGTGGATGATGAATGTTTGCATGTGCAGTCTTCCGGTGAACCTCGAGTCAACTTTAGAAGTTGGACTTGTCCCGCACACCAAAATTTCAGCCTTGAGACATAAATACCATCACTTCCCGTCTTATTATATATAATCAGGGCTGCATATGTACTTGGCAATGAAACCTCCAGGTCAGGAAAAATCAGAAAATAGCAGTGAATACGGGGTTTTGAATAATTCGTATTACGTCACGGACAGCACACAAAATATCGTCGTATTATACCGATACTCCGCATGGGATTTTTATTTTTATTTACGAGTAGCATGGAAGACGGACGGGTGAATGAAGATTAGCCACAGAACATCCACAAATACATCCGACAGCGAGCATTACATTGGCATATTTACCGGGTTGTACTTTCCGCCTCCGTCGATACCTTGGTACATTGTACATATCCGTCTTACTCTACTTCACCTCGCCTCACCTCGCTACCAAGTACATGCCATCCCCGACCTGGTTCGTACATCCCACTAGCCACATCACCCCGCACCGCACCGCACCGCACTGCACTCATCCATTTGCGCGTCTATCCGTAAGCGCGTACTTCAAATTCCCTCCTTCTCTCCCGTCCTTCATATGCATGCTAAGGTAGCGTAACCCAATCCATGCGCCCGGGTATATGGCAACTCTTCAGAAATTGTTTTGGAAACGAAATTAGTCCCGTTTCGTGCTGGGTGGGGTGGAGTAGACTACGTATCATGCATGTCTCGTACGCATGCACTCTGCACTTTACCCGGTACTGTACTGGAGAGTATAGAATAAACCCGGGCAGACAAGCAGGTGGGTTGGCGCGTTTCGAAGCACCTCTCTCCTGTGCATGGCTTTCTAAGATATCCTCATACAAACTGCACCACCACCATCGCCACGATTTCACTTCTGATCTCCCGCATCACCTCCATCTAACATCGCCTTGCCTTACATACGCACCATAAGCCCACGCATGACACCTCGTGAGCGAGCATATGACCATCTTCCCGTCTGTGTTCTTCTTTGCAGTAAGCGCCGGCACACTTCCTTCAGCTTCATGTACCAGCCACCCCAGTACAAATCGGAACGATCCGCAGCGTATGTTTCAAACCCCCCCCACAATATGTGCATCTAAAAAGCACGCCGATTAGTGGTTGTCAAGATCTGCACTTTTCACTTCTGCCTATAGAGTTACATTGATTGTAATTGGAAGTGTGATTGATGTAGAGTACAACGTGTTCATCTATAGATGGGTCATGATCAACCGCGAAAGTATGATGTACAGCTGTGGCACAGGAAAGTTCATTAATCGAAAGAAATTTTTTAGGCATGCGACTTATAGTTACTCTAGGCAAACTTGCATTGCATGTTTTTACCAGTACCGGCGTCCCCGACTTCCAAGGTTTTTTTAGCGAGAGACAAACGCCAGTCAGTGCAGACTGGAGCCTTGAAGATTTGTAGGTAGATGTAGCGAGAGACAAACGCCTGAAACGAATGGAAACAAACGAATGAATAAATGAATGAATAGATGGATTGTTAATGTGAAGACGGGATATATGTACGCCTTTGAAATTAGACACTAAGAGAAAGAAAAACCAAAACCCCAACTAAAGAAATAAAGAAAGAAGTAGTCCCCCACAAAAAGATATATACAGCGAAGATTGAAAAATAAGCAAATTTTTTGTTCCCAAATTCCACTCTAAGAAGTATCGTTCAGACAGCAGTTAAGTGTATTTAGTAGAACCCTGCCAAACCACCACGTTAGCATCAAATTCACTTTTTCGTACGAGGACGCAGTAAAAACTCACAATATTCCGTGACGTACGGCACCTCAAAGTGTTTCTTCAGCCCCGCACAAGTAGTCGGCGGCTTTCCCCCCGCAGTAACAACACGGTACGCAGTGACACATCCATTGGTAGTACCATCAATAGCATCGATTTTGAGCCAATCCACTGCACCATTCTGTCCATACTTTGCAGTCGACGGTGCAGTCACGTTCTGGATTTTCTTTCCCACAAAGATTCCACCCTTTTTCGACTTCTGGAAGTTAAACACCGGGGTTGTTGGGTTTGAGAAATAATGGACGCCGACTTTTAGACCGTCTTGGTCGATGTGGAGTTTTTTGATGAGGTACTTTTCAGCGTCGAAATTAAGGTCGAGAAGAATTGGTGGAAGGGAATGCAGGAGGTCAGGGTAGTTCTCTGCAAGGCAAGAGGCGTCATAGAGAACGGCTTTTGCGCCGTTTGCTTTCGGCACTGAAGCAGCCGTGGAATCTGCGCAGGTGTAGTTTTGTGTGCCTTTACCCAGAACTACACGGAGCGGTGGGTGTGGTTCGGCGGAATTAAGAGAGACGTCTGGAGGTAAGAGTTGTTAGTGAGTGGTGAAAATAAGGGTATGGTACTGGGGTGTATATTGAGATTGGAGGTACACTTAGGATAATAACCATAGTGGCGGGATCTTGCACTTATCCGGGGGGAATTGAGGGATATAACTTACAGCCAGCTTCTATGATAACAGGCAGAACAGCCTTTTTGAGAGGGCAATTGGCAACTTTGATATTGATGGCTTTTCTGGTTGGCCGTGATGGCATGGCTGATGATATGGCTGCGAAGCCGAGGAGTGTTAAACTGAGAGACTGGATGAAATGCATTGCTGTTGCTGATGATGTTGATATTGATGTTGAGTAAGGGTTGTAGAAGTGTGTAGCAGGATTGATGTAGTGAGGGATTCGAAGTGGAGGAAGTAGCCAAGGAGGAGGAGGAGGGAGGAAGAAGGTCTATAAGAAGCTTCGAGGTGTGAGACAGAGAAACCGAGTAATAGGATCCGATCTTGTCTAACCCCTAGTGGTAAGATGACGACGAACGAGGCGGCTGCGCGGAATTTCATTTAATGTACATACAGCCGCCCACTTTATCTCTAAAAGTTCCCAAACAGACAAGTACATAGGCTGTCCTTACAACCCCTACCTCCATCTTTCCCTGCATCCTTGCGGAAAATCAGAAAGCTGTTCCCAATTGAGTTGCGGCGGCGTAGGTAAACCTTTCCATTACCATCATCATCATCATCATCATCAACATCATCATCACCATATTAATTACACATTCAAAGGTGATAATCTTCCCCATCTGACGACTATGTCAATTACTGATCCCAGAAAAGCTACCTCGGTCGTCGTCTTCGCAAGCAACGGGCGGCTGCAGGGGGCCTAGCTAAGCCACGTTTCTGTCACAAGTGGCGTTATTTATATCCCGAACTTTCCGAGAACCGACTAGCAAAAACCCGTGTAACCCCACACCTCTTCGCCTAAGAATAAACTTTTTTTTTCGTCCGCGCGTATCTGCTGGTCGTATCAATTCTTTGCTACTTGGGACATCATTTGCGGGATTTTCCGTGGCTGATGACGCCAGCGCCACTATGGGCTTGTCACTGTCTACAGTCCTGTTGGTAATTTAGCAAATTAGGTTTATATACTTAGTAGTAATCATAGGGTACTTTCCACGGCTGAACGGGCGACCCGTTAGATTGGATGGTTCCTTCTGCTTTTGACGCCCATTTGTCAATATGATTAAGTACCGGTACTTACATGTACATATTAAGTACCTCGAATTTATGGGTACAAGTGCCTATTTGGTCAGAAATACCTTTTTTTATATTCTCTTTCTTACTTTCTCTTTCGAGTGCTATAATATTTGTGTTAATAATCGCTCATATTAGATCTCTCTCCTCTCTCATCTTCTCTTTATATCTACGAACCACCGGTGCCACACGGCACGACGGCATAACGGCACAACAACAACGGATATCACGGTCGACCACAAGGCTATACGTATTATAATGCTATGAAACGGCTTCGCCCTCGGAATGTACTGGGGATCATGCTACCTAGTGGTAATGGAGCACGATGTGTCTTCAGCGCTTGACGGCCGAATCGCGGTACAGCCTGTACTGCAGCCTTCTGGAAAAGAATTACTTGCATTTGTTGAGACATGGAAAAAATGTGAGCTCCGAATAATTAGCTACGCACAAAGGTGGAGCATTACTAGCTTCATGTGGCAGAAACTGACTGTGGTAAACACACACACAATAGCGTAGAACTAGGTGATAATTGATTACCTCGCCGCCCGCAACTGCACGATATATGCACGCCCCAAATCTGCATGTTCTAGAGATAACTAGATTTCTTCAATACATACAGATCTGGATTTTATTGAGTTAAGTAGTGCTCTCGTTGACCAGATTTTCCCCCTTTGGGACCAAAGAGGGAGAATTGCGAGCGAGGCAAAAAGCCTGGGCACGAGAGCACTTAAATAGATTTCCTCATAACTACAGGATCTTTAACATATCCCGCCCCCATTTATGTATGCACCTTTTCGGACGGGTGGGGTGCATGACCCGCCGCCGTCGTCGTCGAAGGCGCAGTTGAATTCCTACAAAACGTATTACCAACATGGCGCCGGTACTGACCCACTCATCCCACAACTTCGCTGACAGAAGCACCGTGGCTTCTGTGTGTAGTCGTCCACACCGTAAAGCTACAGTAAAGCCACTGTGGCAAAGTCAACTTCGCCGCAGTTTCTTAATATAGTAGTTTGTTTACGAGGCACGAATGAAGGCCTTAAAAAACTCGGCTCCGGGGCTGGATCTGGGGGATGTGAAATACAGTGTATGTATATAGCCTCCGGACAACGGTCTAAAGATGATAAAGGGAACGGGATTAGGTGTACTGTTCTATCGGGGGATCATGTAAACGGGCCAGTGGACGTGATCGTGATCGTGATTGTAAGCCAATAACTGTTCGGGATTCAAACCATGCAAATACCACTGATATAGGCTAGTCAGGTGTCCACGGATAACAAACATGTACCGGTTCTTTGGAGATGTTAGAAGGAATCGATGAGCGGAGCCAGGGTGGTGTCATAGAGAGTGGGTTTCATAGAGATAAATCGCAGCATACTGTAGCGAGCGTCGAGGTTCGGACGGACATTTTAGCGTGACGCTTTTTATTTTGTTTGAGGCTACCGTGGCGACTTTTTTGACCGGATGGGGTCACCGTGACGCTTTTTTTGATTCTTACGTACGGGTGTGAGAGGGTGATTTGGTGAAGCAGGGACTTAAAAATGGAGATGATTCACTGTGAAAACTTCATTTGTGAGCGTGACAACAAAATATTGTACTCCAGCACTACCGTACGAAGCCTCCATGATGCATGACTATTTTGTTTATTTACTTACCGAAAATACCCCCTATGATGTGGTACTTCTGAACCTCGACCCTCGCTACAGTAATATTTTCATCCAACAATCCATATATGATAGATATGAAGTCTATCCAAAGAAAAACCTACTCAACCACATATATTCAATGGGATAAATGAATTCTACCACCCTTGGTAAAGTTTCAGCCACACTACTCTCCATTTTCTTGGTACTAATTAAATTCCCGTCCCCTCCTCGGCGTTAGTCCTGGATAATTCCAAATCCATGTTGCGGAGTAAGTGGTGTTGGTCTGACTTACACTTTTTGGCCTGCATACTCTTCAAGAAGAAAGGATTGAGAATTGCCGAGTAAGTGCGGGGGAAGGGTGTTATGGGTTTTGGGAGGTCTGATATAGGATACGCGCGGAGAAGCTACCTACCATACCACACATTCATGGTCTTGCGAGCAGTTACCCACCCCGCTCATATTCGAGATTACTGCTTCAGACCTCCATTTAAACCTGGTTCTTTGTTCTCCAGGTCCTTTTGGCGTGCTTCACCTCCCGGTCGTGGAGACTTTGATATTCATCATGACTTGCTAATTTAACTTATCACTGAGTAGTTCGATATAAGTATATTGATGAATTTCGTGTCCCTTCATCACGGATACCTTGTATAAGTTGGTCAACGCTCATTTATCTATCAACCATCCTCTCGTGCCCAGAATTTTCTCTGCTTGCTCGCAAGCTCGCGCGGGCTTCTGCGTTAGCGAAAAAAAAAAAAGGCGGCTGGTGTACGAGCTCATTAACCAGCCCGTTCACATTCCAACTCAATATTTACAAGAAAGTAATTTGGAAATACCTTTTTGGCGTTATCAACAGGTCGCTTAGCTCAGTTGGTTAGAGCGTGGTGCTAATATTCACTATATAACACGCCAAGGTCGCAGGTTCGACCCCTGCAGTGATCATTCTTTTGTTTTTGTGATGTTGGGGGGGATTTGTTTTTCGCTAAATGGAAGACAGTTTCTTTGTCTCGTAAACTCCCGTAGTTAACTCTCACTCCATGGGTAAACGAGATATGACGGGAGTTTGATACGAGACAATGCTATGCATGTATCAATGAGACATTCTCACCAGTTGGAGAAAGGTCATACCTGGGAACAACACAGTAAGCTCACACAGAAACCAACCCAAACCCCGCATAACGTATCCTTCTCTTCTCCTCCCAATCATGCGATCCCGAATACAGGTGTTCCTCATCTCGATTGACACATTTACCAATTACTACGTATACATTGACTCACCCTTTATCAACCAATCCTTCAAAGGGAGGTTGACGTCGAGTTATACCCTACCTCTAACCACTTCCGTAGTAATCGTGGATTGTGAAATCGTGGATTCATAACTGCGGATCAGTATACCACGGGAAAAGGATTTTCACCCCGCCCACCACTGGTTCCTACACCAGAGCAAGATGGATATCCTCGTTTTCCGTGGATTCGTGGGATTGCGAGGGCTGGCATGGGATTCCTGGTTACTTCAGCGTGGTACTATAGTTCTTGAGTTCTGGGCGTTATAGATGGAGTGCGACGAGGTTCACTGGCCCTTCGGTAGGAACTCCCTTGCTCACAGGTTGTATTTGATCACTCGGAATCACTCGGAAGGGTACTCCTGGCAGTCAATTTCTGAAAACCATTTCACGCTCAGCTTGTTCTCTTCTGTAAGTTACAACGAAGGTGATTGTAAGCGAGGTAGCCCAACTTCGACCGTTTCTCACTTTCTCATTGATAAGTCTAGAGTATGGTTATCGCAGTTCTGCTATACTTAATCTAGCCACGCCAGATGCGACTGGCAAACAAATACCGTAGGTGTTCGGACCCTTTGCTCTTTCCCCGTATGGTATACGAACGCTTCCATTGATATAGCACATGTAACTACCTACCTACCTAGTCAGCCTGGAGTATACTTTCTTTGAAGAGCGTATCCACTAGCAAAGACAACTGTAGTCTAAGCTTAGTCTACCTAGTAGTGCTGTCTATGCAGTAATGTCTTGTTTTGGCTCAAACATGTTGGCGATAAACCCACAAAAGACAACATACCACCAGCTACGGTCATAGAGTTATGAAGAACGAGGCTTCCCGTCCGCTCAGCCATATCTAAGCATAACATCGCCAGGTTAGTACTGCAGTGGGTGACCATGCGGGAATCCCTGGTACTGTAGTTTTGCGTCTCTTTTGTTACTAAAATTGCAAGACTAGCAAATTTAGGGAAGCAGTAAGTGACTCACAGTGGAGCTGCCTTTTTTGGTGGACGGTTGGGGCATGTCATAGGTTCT
>WHVE01000782.1:0-59421 GCA_015178995.1 Trichophaea hybrida
CCACTAGATGAAACAGTTTAAAATGAAATTGTCATGCCTTCTGATATATTTCTGGAGATATTCATTTCGAACCGAAAGCTTGCAAAGCAGAAATACTCGTTGACTCATGGCATTAACCTAACCAGGCTAGCACGCCTATATAGGCTCTAAGCTCAACAGATTGACCCCACTTTCCAACATTCTTCGACACTGTTCATTCCTTCGGAATCTCTCCACCTATCCCCGCAGTTCCGGTATTACCACCTCCTAACACGAAATCGCCATGCTCTACTCCGCCTTCGCGATTCTTGGATTGCCAATTCTCTCGGGTTGTGTTGCTACTGCAGCAGCAGCACCTCCTCCCGATGTTCTTGACAATCTACGCTAGTGAGTACAATCTAATCTATGGCAGTTGGGTCGACTACCTAACAGTGTGCAGTTGTACTATCCATCGCCAGACAGAGGTGGAAGCTCGTGAGCGTGCGCAGCGACCCTTCGATATCCGCTCTGTAATTCTCAAGCTGCAATCAGCCGCTTAACCGCCACCCTCAACCAAAATGGCGCAGCTCCGCTCGAGTGCACGTTCCGCATACCATACCCAGATATCACCGATGTTATTCTCGGCGCGTTGGACTCCCAACACGCGCTAGATTGGTGCACAAAATACCTAGCCAATCTCACTAATACTACGGGTTAGTTACATTCCCAGGTTGGCGAAGAGTGAAGGGTATTGTGGGAGTTACGGGCAAGATCTCGTGCTCATACAATATCTTTTACAAGCCAGGATGCTATCACAACTTTTTTTTCGTCACTAATTCGTGTTGAAGTTGAATTCCCTCAACAAGGGGCCATAATCTCCAATTTTGTTGCTGGATGCAAACCAGAAGCCCATTTATCGAAGGAATGTTGCTCCCATCCATCACTCTTGGCGTTGGTAATACCCTCAAGCGCGTGGTAATTTCGAGATCCGTGGCCCCAGTATCAACAAAACAACACATATTTTCTTTGCCAATGGCACACGAACAAATATTGCGGCAGTACAAAATGGCACCGTGAGTATCCCAAACATTTCTGGCGAGGTTGGTGTAATCGGCCTGGTAAGTGAACCTTGTTATGTTACTGTAATACAGTCTAGGGGATTCTGATGAAATCAAGAGCTCGAGTATCTTCGAAGATGCAACAATCACATCGTTAATGTCAGTCGTTCACATTGAGAAGATCGAGGACAATCCAAATATCAAGGACAATCCAACTATCGAGGGCAATTCAACTATCGAGGACAATCCAACTATCAACACACCATGGAATGCCATCCAAGTTGCAGCGTGGGCCATCTTTGTCGGTACAACTCTCATATACATGATCATCCTTGGTGCGTTACACTGTTGTGGCTGGCCAGAGGAGCGATCGCGGACCCGAGTAAAGGTCATTATGGCCACTATTTTTGTAGTTTCCACCATAACCATTTTTATCCTCTTCTTACTTGGTATTTGGCCGGCAACTTTAACGAAATACAGAGAAGACGCCTGGCACTTCTTTGGGTCATTTGCCATCTACATTATCAACGGGATTTGGGCTTTCCCAGTTATTCTCCGCTACTGCGTTGGAGGACGGAAGCTCATCAATCGCTGGCGGCAACGCAGAGGTCGTAATGTCCTCCACCAGGTCCAAATCGAACTCCAACACCAAGATGCACCCACGCCAGCACCTGCGGCTATTCCCGCAGCGGTTCTGGTCCCCCCCCACCACCTAGTAACGACCCGGGGCCAGTGGTTAATGCGTATGTCCAAGCCATCAGAAGTGGAGAGGTTCAGCAGGTGGGCAATGTAGCCGGACTTGGCGACTATCTCGGCCCGCTGAACCCTAACCCACCCGGTGGTGTGGCGACGGTGCCTATCGTGACTTCAGCAGCCCAACATGCTGTATTTCTCGCAGAAGGCGGCGAAGCAGGCGGACCGCAAGGTCGAGGGCTGGGAAGCACAGGAGGTCTCGCACTGCAGGACCAGGAGCGCCTAAAAGATTGGACCTATGCCGAGACTGCAATTTTACAAACGGGGATGTACGGGATTTTTGCAATTGTTACTTTCATTGATGTGATGAGACTACATTAGCGAGTTTTGCCATCATTGTCCCGATGTATTTTATATTATACCTTTTGAAAGAGGACACATGCACTATGTTGTGTCGTGCGGTGTGGTGATAGTGAAAGTTTAGATTGTATCATATTTTTGTTAGCGGCGCAGGTTAGTTTACTAGGATTGCGATTATGTTTTACTAAATGGAGAGATGACATTATCCCAAGGTCTGTTTCAATATTATGGTCTGTAAAACAACCAACGTAGGACCCTCATGGTTAGCCTTCGCTTTGGGATATACTACCCTCCTAATCTACTGCCGGACAACAATTCCCCGGTTCAGATGAACCTGGAGAACCTTGTAGTTCAGCCGGCTGCTGAATTCGATGAGATGCAGCCAACTTTTAAATAATACTAGCGCAGACTTGTACCTAGCAAAATATTCACTTCGCGACGACCCCCACAACATCACCACCCCCCACAACTGCCATTACTACCAATAAATTGTGTATACTATCTTAGTCAGTTCACGGAGGATGTCAGTCTGCGGAGAGACCGCTCAGCCTGCAGAGTTACTGCGCTCCATGAACTGACTAGTCACTTCATGGAGTCTACCACAACTGTGATTTTCGGGGGTCGGTGGAATAAGTGAGTCTGATGATTGTGACATGTTGAGTTGATGAAGTTGAGTTTTTTTTGTCGAAGATTCAGAATCCCCTCAAGCATCCACTAATGTGGTGAATCCGCAGAGCCTCCGCAGAGCCGCATCTTAAGCCATGCTCTTCAGCGATAATCTTACCTACATACTACTATCTCCACTTGAACCTCCCACTCTCTTCTCTCTCTAATCTCCATCTTCAAGCTCTTTATCACCGTCTTTTATCTCTAATTATCATCATTCCTGCAGCAATGGACTGCCCGGAGATAGTGGCTGCATGGCAGGACTTCCTCAGGGAGAAAAGATTGTCCTAAGGCAAGTTTACTCGTGTTTGGAGCTCCTTTTCTCGCGTCTGTGAGCGTGTTGTTGACGGCTAACATGATTTCATTTGTTTCCAACGCAGAAAACATCGATCCTACCCTCCTACAATCCTCAAGCAGTGCCTCTGCTTCTCCTTCGGCAATGTACCCGCCGATTAACGTGTCGAACTCTGAGCCAGCACCCCCAAACACCAATGCTGCACCTCGTACTGCTCCTTCGTCCTCCACTGCTACAACTGTACCTCCGCCGCCACGTCCCTCCGCTCCTACAACCTTGCCTCCGCCGTCACGTCCCACTACTCCGAAGCAACGATTGACACAATCGAATTTCCCCTTCCCTACATCAACGGTGCCGAACTCAGGAACAAAGACTACACTGGTTAAGAGGGCGAAGCGGTTGTACAAGGACCGTCCACGGATCTGCATGGTGTTAAGGATCAGTAAAGACGACCACGCTGTGATTAATGACTACCGAGATTGGATTGAGAATGGTTGCATTCGACGTGGCAAACCCCTCAACGTTCCGAACACTCCCCGGATGGATACAGAGAACTACGAGCTGGCAAGGTCGGTGACCAACAAGTGGAACCGACAGTATGGTGATAAGAATCGTTGTC
Organism: Trichophaea hybrida; assembly: GCA_015178995.1. NCBI lineage: Eukaryota > Fungi > Ascomycota > Pezizomycetes > Pezizales > Pyronemataceae > Trichophaea > Trichophaea hybrida. The sequence continues at coordinate 3,650 of WHVE01000782.1, forward strand.
GGAGGATATTATTGAGGCATTGATTCACCGCATCAGCCTCGATAATGTTCGCAACGCGGCAACTAAGGCGAAGAAGAGGATGGTTGGTTGAGTCTAACATGTTTCTGTGGTAGACAAACGGAAAGCGAGCCTCTCCTTTCGACAACGAAGACGTTTATCCTGCTTCTTCGGTCAGCAAAAAACCGAAAACCAGCAGTGCAAATCACACCCCTCTGCTGACCCCTACTCTGGCGAACGCTGCACCAACCAACGCCACCGCTGTCGCTACCCCAACCACGCCTGTTGCCGCACCGCCGTCGGTTCTGACTCCTCCTCCGAACAATTGTTCCCCGTTCCGCCCGCCGTCTCTCCCTCGGCCGTCGTTGCTACTCTGCCAGCCGGCACACCCCTGCCCGTCATTGCTACTCCGCCCGTCACCTCTCCCCCGCCAGTCGTTACTACTTCGCTGGTTGTCGCAACTCCTCCCGCCGTCTCTCTCCCGCCTGTGGTTGCTACTCCGCTGGTCGTTGCTACTTCAGCCATTGGAAATTCAACTCCGGGAACCACCCCCGAGGGGGGTCAGGTAATTGGTTTTTCTTTTAATAGAGACAATATCCAGGCCTTTATTGAACCGAATCATTCAGTGTCACCAGGGCTCACAGTTATGTCCAACTATTAGGCATGATTCAAGGTCGTCTACCATTTGCTGAGGACGATATTTTGATGATCTCTACCAATAGAGCGACTACATTTTGGAGGGCTCTCAACTTGGAGGTGTGGGTCCGGGTCAGGGATGATAACGACACTGCGAAAGTCTACTGCAAAGTTGCCGGACCAGAGGAATGGCAGTCGGTCACGGAGGATGAGGAAGAATTCCAAATTGATCCCAATGCTACTTTGGTTTGTCCTACTGTTGCAAATTAGGTGTGCTAAATATCTACATTTTGTTGAGAGCAATCGAGTACACAGAGAGGTTGATTAACTATTGTACAAAAGTGATTGTCTCAAGAACTAACTACGGGAGAAATCTATGCTTTATATACTCAAGGAAAAACATGAAAACCTGAACCTCGGCTGAAGAACCATCGTGAACATACATTACAAATCAACCAGTGTGTTGCAATAATGAGGGGAGAACCGTGCGTGTAGATTAAGATACTAAGTGTAAAGAGAGAAAGAAGGAGAAAGACTCCAGATATATAGTACAGGAGATCAGTGTGCCTTATGCCCTACCATCAGCCAGCTTACAATCAGCTACATCATCGGTCAGATCTATTTATGCAACACAGTGGTTATGCAAGTGGCGAGTGACTAATCATGTATGAGTCTACATCGTGACTCAGACCATTAGCAATCACCCTCCAGTCGATTCTAGCAGCTTCGCTGGCCATCTAGAAACTTGTAGGCCTTTCAGGCAAAATCCTATGCCAACACATTTTATCTCATGGACATGTGAACTAACACGGTGGGCAGTACCACAAAGGCATTCTCAGTTCATTGACTACGCCGACAAGTATGGATTATATTTTGTTCTAGTCAGTTCACGGAGAATGTCAATCCGCGGAGTGACTAGTCAGTTCATGGAGTCCCACCTTCAGCGAACGAACCATTCAGTTCACGGATCCGTGAACTGACCAGTGCAAATTATGCTCAACCAAAATTAACAGTTACTCAAATCGCAAAGATATGTATATATGAAATATGTATAATTGATTGCTCTTTGAACTCCTGAGCTCCAATTTCCCATATCTCTAATATTGATAGAATGGTTGTGGAAAAACATCGATTTTCGGCGTTTTTTTGGGTGTGTTTTTAAAGCTGCTCTATGAATTTTAAAGATATCGTAAATCAAAGACCGGGAATTGAAAGACAGACGTATTTTGCGTGTTCAATATATACATCTCTTGGTGATTGGGCAATTACTCACAGACTTAATTGGACCGATGTTTTGTCATTTTTGTCAGTGCCGCCTTGGCTCCATGAAGTGACTGGTCAGTTCACGGAGTTGTGATAGACTCCGTGAACTGACTGGTTAGTTCACGGAGCCTAGTTACTCCGCGGGTTGACTGGTCACTCCGCGGACTGACATCCTCCGTGAACTGACTAGAACATATTTCTTCTACATTGAGTAATGAAGATTTGAGCAAGGTATATATGTTCCGTACGGTAAGCAACCCGTGACTGCTTGAAATCTGGAGCATCCCGGGCCGCAACCTGGGGACGGTTTGCATCTCGGAAGTCCATCTACGACCCTTGAAGTTCTTCCTGACCTCGGACTACATTTAGATGCTTGTAAGGACAAAAAATAAACCCCGCTCTCAGCACCCTAGAGATTCCGCGGAGATGATAAAGTCGCAAGTGGTAAGTGGCGAGTGAGTAATGTTCTAGTCAGTTCGTGGAGTTTGTTGCTCCGTGGAGTGACTGGTCAGTGCATGGAGTCCCACCTTCCACGAATGAACCAGTCAGATCACGGATCCATGAACTGACCAGTGCTAATTATGCTCAACCAAAATTAACAGTTACTCCAATCGCAAAGTTATGTATACATGAAATATTTATAATTCATCGCTCTTTCAACTCCCGGTTTCCAATTTACCATATCTCTAATATTGATAGAATGGTGGTAGAAAAACATCAATTTTCGGCGGTTTTTAGGTGTGTTTTTAAAGCCGCTTTATCAATTTTAAAGATATTGTAACTCAAAGACCGGGAATTGAAAGAGCAGCGAATTTTGCATGTTACATACATATATCTCTTTGTGATTGGACAAATATTCGCAGACTTAATTAGACCGACATTTTGTCATTTTTGTCTGTCCAGCCATGGCTCCATGAAGTGACTGGTCAGTTCACGGAGTTGTGGTACACTCCACGGAGCAACATCCTCCACGAACTGACTAGAACAAGTAATCATGTATGAGTCTTCTTGGTGGCTCAGTGCATCGGCGACCTCACTTCAGAACATTCTTAGCATCCTGATAGCCCAGGCAAAATCCTGAGTCAACATTCATCTCACAGATAACGTACATCTACGGGAAGCGAGACATCCACTAGAAGCGAGACAGCCAGGTAACCTTAAATCTGTGAAAGTATGACCCCGCACAACCCCTCTTTTGCAGCCATCACCCACTCCATCCGCACCCAACAATCATGCCACGAGTGAAAGAGCACTCCAATATCCCAAAGCTATCCCTAGAGCAGCGATACAGTGCAGCACTGAAGGGCTTAGAGGACAATACCTTCACTTCTTTGCAGAAAGCGGCTGAAGCCTTCAACCTCAGCAAGTCCAGTCTCGGTCACCGTAAAAATGGCCAGCGCAACCGCCAGATCGCACATCAAGACGAACAGATCTTTACCCCTGCAGCAGCGGAGTTTCTCCGGACAGGGCGTGGTGACTGCATTGCGGTTAAGCGTACTGCACCTAGCGGTTAATGTTACTATTCCTGTATAGATGGTAACATTTCCGCCAGCAAAGTTATGAAGTGGCCAAATTTATAGAGACTAAAACTAAACCCCCCATAATCCACCCAAGTGGCCTCACCATCAAAAAATGAAAATTGCATTTGCGGTGTTGATTATATATTCTTCTGCCATAGAAATCATCAACATTTTTTACTGACAGGGGTCCTTGAATCCTTGTCACCCCATGAAAACTCACAGCGAACAAAATCACTTCCAACCTTCTGTAAAGTAAATGAGAATCTGGAAAAAGCTATGTATCCATGGGACTTATGACTTCTACAATTTCTGCAATGGAGGAAGTGCCGATTTGGCCTCAATTGACGTGTTAGGCGTGTATCTTGCCGCTAGGTGCAGTCCGCACAACCGCTTTACAGTCACCACGCCCTGTCCGGAGAAGCTCCGCACTTCTATAATCGAATACTCATATATACATACGGACGTTAATGTGGCCGACATGATGGAAATCAAATTATTGTGTTGCAGAGAAAGAATCGTGCATCAAGAGACTGGCAGCGTATGATCCCTTATCTACTTCTACACTTACTACCGAAATAGATATCCTATATGCAGTTGCTGCAAACATACCTTACACATACACACATATCGATTGCAAAGCCATATCAGCGCAAGAATGAGATCGAATACACTAACTACTCAACATATACCATTCAACAACTTCACAGGCCTAGTTCACTGGCCTAGTTTAAGTACACTACGACATACGATTAGAACCACGCACCAGTACCAGTGCCACTCGGAAATATACACATATACTTACACCAGTGAAATCAACCGTCCCGTCCGTCCGGGATCACTAAGGACGGGGACGGACGGCTTGCCGCCGTCCGTCCTTGAGCCAGACGGGGACGGTGCCGTCTTTTTGAACGTGGACGGGGACGGACGGCAAAGACGGCCGGGGACGGTGAAGTCACCGTCCCCGGCAGTCATCCACCGTCCCCGGCCGACAACGGGCGGTTACAAAATATATTTAGATGAAATTGAAAATAGCTCTGAGAGCGCGCTGTAAGAGATATAAATAGATGCGGAGCCTGAAATCATGGGTAGAGCAGGGGTTAATCTTTGGAGCAACGGAGTCTGATATGGTACGAATGGAACAGATGCTTAATGATCTTGCATTGAGGTCAAGAGAATAGACTGGATTAGTTGTACCTAGTTTTATACGAATTTGTTATAAGTACATATAATTCGCACCTACTCATGTTATAGCACTGTAGTTAGATACAAGTGTCACAGCACCCTGGCATGGGTCCATTTATGTCTCTTACTGTGCGCTCTCAGGGTTATTTTCGATTTCATCTAAATTCATATTGTAACCGCCCGATGTCGGCCGGGGACGGTGGATGACTGCCGGGGACGGCAAAGTCGCCGTCCCCGGCAAGTCCCCGGCCGTCCTGCCGTCATTGTGGAGTAAGGACGGGACGGACGGCCTTGGCGCCGTCCCGTCCGTCCTGGAGAAATCTCGGACGGCCCACCGTCCCCGGCCGTCCGACGGGACGGTTGACATCACTGACTTACACACCAGCGGCATTACCGAATACACAAACACGAACGCACGAATGCACGAACACACGAACGCACAAAAAAGGACGAAGATACGAAGCAATGAAGCCACGAAGCCACGGAATTCTGAAGGCATAAAAACACGAAAAGTTCACGGCCATGGGATTATGGTAATCCACGACTTTAGTGGATTTGAGGTTGATTTAAGGTTGGCAAAGGAGATCAATTTAAGGTTATAGGTTTACTTTTTTTTTTTTTTTCATAATTCACTACTTTTCTTATCACTTTGTTTTTGATGGATTTCTTGATTTTGGGATGGCCGCCCCTTATCAGGCTACGGTTGTACTCTTTCCCTACCTACCACAGTCATCATAAGGAGGAGGGTGTTAATGAGGCACCGGTGATTCACTTTCTTTACTATTTTATGACCATGGGTTTTTTATGGGTCACTCGGATACTATGGCCTGGTGAGGCTCGTATGATTTTATGTACGGAATTATATACAGATTTATGGTCTTCCTACGAAGTGTAGGAAGAGGGGGAAGTGTTACATATATACTTAGAAAGTCAGCCTTTGTAAGGCTTATGGATACGGGCTTATGGATACGAGCTGATGATACGGGCTGACAAGGCTCAGCCGTATCTATAGATAGTTGGATTATACGAACCTGCTCTCCGGAGTACTGTATATTTATAGGGCCTTCAGGGCCTCGGAGATAAGTCAATAAAGCAACTAAAGTAACACCGTGGCTATGCAAGTGGCGAGTGACCAATCATGTATGAGTCTACATCGTGACTCAGACCATTAGCAATCACACTCCTGTCCATTCTAGCAGCTTCGCTGGTCGTCTAGAAGCTCGTAGGTCTTTCGGGCAAAATCCTGTGCCAACAGGCTCACTCCAGTCAGCTCCTAGCCTGCTTTGCTTGATTATGGCCGACCAACTTTGTTTGATCAACACCTGCCCTCTCCAGCTCCACTTCACTCGATTAACCACAGTTCCCCAGCGGGCATGTTGAGAAAGCAGGGATGCGTGGGTGGTGGAGTCAGAACAATATATACAGGGCCGCACTGGTAGATAGACAGATAAGACCTTTTGGCACAAAGAAATTAGAATCATACTCTTCCTCGGTGTTCTCAACCGTCCCGTCCGACGGCCGGGGACGGCATGCCGTCCAAGATCTTGCCAGGACGGACGGGACGGCGCCACAACCGTCCGTCCCGTCCGAGCATAAGAATGACGGCTGGACGGCCGGTGTCTGCCGGGGACGGTACTTTGACCATCCCCAGCCGACATCCACCGTCCCCGGCCGACATCGGGCGGCTACCATATATTCTTAGATGTAACCCAATTCGGTCCTAAGAGCGCGCGGTAAGAGATATATAAATGGATACATCTATGCATAGCTTGTATATCAATTTTAGAGAGCGAGGAGAGGAGAATGATGAACCAGATATGATTTGGATGGAGTAGAAGCTACAGGATCTTGCTTCACAGTCTGGATAATTGTAGCTAGTTTATATAAATTGTATATACCCTAAGAAAAATCCATGGATATCGACAGATGACGCCCGGGGACGGCAAGGCTCCGTCCCCGGCCGTCCTCTCCGTCCGTCACCGTCCTGCCTCAAAAAGACGGCGCCGTTTCCGTCCTACCCTCGGACGGACGGCGATTCGCCGTCCCGTCCCGTCCTGACGAATTTCGGACGGACGGGACGGTTGAGAACACTGCTCTTCCTTTCTTTCTCTTTCTTTCTCCAGAACTGCGCAGCAAACCCACTAAGTAGATTCGGGATGCCTTCGTTCGCTGGGTATCTTTATTACTCTCTCACCCTCTTCCTTCGCTCCTTGATCTACCTGGCTATACTAGCATCCACACTGACCAATCAACTTGCTGGGGTCCAGCCAAGACATGGACATAAGCAATGGAGGCGGCTTCGCCGCCTCCGTTGCTAGTAAAGAAACAGACGTGTATGTGACCATGCAATGTCCGCACGAAGCATTCTCATTGGTCAATGGGTGGTACATGCCTGCAAAAATCATTATCATTGGTTGACTTGATGCCCCATGATTCAGAAATTGCGAAATCCAAACTTTCAAACTCAATTAAGTCGTTGAGTTTTGTTGCAATATGCTACTTAGCCGACGTCATCTGTCATGACGGTGCGGTCGTTGGCGTCATCTATCATGACGGTGCTGCCATCTCTGGATGGGCTTATGGTGGCGTATGTCCATGCCTCGACCTGACATCATGACACCGTACTTACCATAGTATATAAGAGAAGTCATTCTCCGTGTATATACACAATCAGACAAGACAACTCTAGAACTCCTAAGTTTAACAAGTTTCACTCTGATGTGTCGAGTGATATCAGGTGGTCACTTTAAAGTTGAGGCTCTGCGGGTGTGCTTGGCGCGATTGGGTGTAGCGCGGTTTCGAAGCTCTGGTCGTACCTTTAGCTAGCTTTCGTTCGATAGACAATTATCCTCGTTTCAGATCGCCAAAAAAGCCTGTGTTTTTCTCTCTAAAGAACGACGTCCCGACAAACTGATCACAAAGTAAATTATACATGAAATATGTATAAGTTGTCACTTTTTCACCTCCCAGTCTCTGATTTACAGTATCTTCAATATTGAAAGTTTGGCCGGGTTTTGGCCTCACTTTTGATCGGCCCCCAAAATCCCATATTTTGTGCTCCAATTAAAGAATTGATTTTTGATCACATCGTGATATGTTATATACGTAGATTATGCAGTTTTGGATGCTCTTTCACCTCAGGGTCTCAGATTTGCAATCCGAGACCGGGAGGAGAAACAGCATCGATATCTGCATAATTTACGTATATATCATATCGCGATACGATCTGAACTCAGATGCTTAATTGGAGAGAAAGCATTTGCTGCTAGAACCAGGTGGTCCGGGTTTTTAATGTTCTAAAACCCGTTGCAACAGTCCGGGTTCGGTCCCTACCCGGAACCGAACCCGGAATTTGGACCCGTTGCTAACACTAACCTAGCCTGTTACAGCTTCAACATTCAAACATTCAAACTCAATTAAGTCTTTGAGTTTCACTCTGATCACAAAGTAAATTATACATGAAATATGTGTAAGTTGTCACTCTTTCACCTCCCAGTCTCTGATTTACAGTATCTTAAATATTGAAAGAGTGGCCCTAGGGTATTCGGTTCCGGGTTTATAGCAGGTCAGCCTCCAATTCTTGCACACCAATTAAGTTTTTGAGTTCTCATCGTATTATGATATGATCTATATGTGAAAGATGCAGTTTTAGGCGCTCTTTCACCTCCGGGTCTCCGATTTTTAATCCGATCAATATTTGTTGAGTCATTGTGGAAAACCCACAATTCAGGTGTGATTTACGGCGTAATTTCACTGCAACTCATCGAAGATTGATCGGATTGCAAATCCGACACCGGGAGGTGAAAGAGCGCCTAAAACTGCATCTTTCACGTATAGATCATACCGCGATATGATCAAAACTCAAAAACTTAATTGCCACAGAAAATATGGGATTATAGGGGCCGATAAAAATGTTGCTCTGCTGCAACTAAGACCCAGTAGTTACTATGGACTAGCTGGAAGCTGACTGGAGGCAATTCACTCTGGGCTGGCTGGGAGCTAGCTGGACTACCTTAACCCCCGTTAACGGCGGCGAAGCCGCCTCCGCACCTAGTATAAAGCATAGATTCCTCCCGTAGTTAGTTCTTTAGACAATCACTTTTGTACAATAGTTAATCTGTTGTGCCAAACCCTCGTCGTATGAGGGTGACGACATGCAGAGCGATCTAGAGAGGATAAACTTGTTGAGTCTATTGCCTAAAAGGTGCGAAGCAAGAAAGCAGACAAGCCCTCTATATATACAATTGCCATCACAAAGGAAACAAGCCGTGAGGCGGTGGCTTTTCCTCTACAAACCCAAAACAAGGGTCAAACAGGCAAACAGGCAAACAGGCAAACAGGCAAACAGGCAAACAGGCAAACAGGCAAACAGGCAAACAGGCAAACAGGCAAACAGGCAAACAGTCAAACAGTCAAACAGGCAAACAGGCAAACAAACAGTTCCACAACCTTCCAAATACCCGAAACAAACACTTCTGACCCTATATAATCAACCCCTCTGTGTACTCGATTGCTCTCAACACAATATTTATTGGCATGTTCGCTTTGAATTGCTTGCGCTCTCTTCATTTGCGACTGTAGGTTCAAAATTACATTTAAGTTTCTTCGACATGAACTGTGAACGCCAATTACATGAATACCTAACATTTCCCTCCAAGTTAACAAGCATGCTTCTTATGTTCTCTGACAATACGGTACCATAACGCCGCTCGCTGCTGACGCAGTGTCGCTAAGTTATCAAGCGCAGTGCTCGTGTACAGATGATCCACGCCAAACGACGTCCGACTCCAATTCACCATCGCAATCTGTAGTTCTTCAGCATCCTTCCATCGCCCCTGGTCTATGTATGTCGATGCGAGGTTGGCCATGGAGCAGAAGGTATCTCGAAGAACTTGGTCAGGTAGGCTATTTCTTGTTTCCATGAATTGCAAAAACAGATCCTCGGCCTCCTTCCATCGAGCTTGGTTCAGGTATGTCGTGGCAAGGTTGGACATGCTGGTCAAGGTAGAGGGATGCTCTTGGCCGAATGCTCTCTTGACTGTCTCCATGGCCTGCACAAACAACTCCTCGGCCTCCTTCCATCGCCCCTGGTTCGAAAATGTCGATGCGAGGTTATTCATGCTGGTCAAGGTAGAGGGATGCTCTTGGCCGAGTACCCTCTTGAATGTCTCCATGACGTGCACTAACAGCTCCTCGGCCTCCTTCAATCGCCCCTGCTTCCTGTATGTCGATGCGAGGTTGTCCATGCTGGTCAAGGTAAATGGATGCTGTTGGCCGAGTACACTCTTGAACGTCTCCATGACCTGCACTAACAGCTCCTCGGCCTCCTTCCATCGCCCCTGCTTCAAAAATGTCGATGCGAGGTTGGACATGATGGTCAAGGTATCTGGATGATCTTGGCCGAGTACCCTCTTGAACGTCTCCATGACCTGCACCTCCAGCACCTCAGCCTCCTTCCATCGCCCCTGGTTCCTGTATGTCGATGCGAGATTGCCCATGCTGGTCAAGGTAGAGGAATGCTCTTGGCCGAGTACCCTCTTGGACGTCTCTATGACCTGCACTAACAGCTCCTCGGCCTCCTTCCATCGCCCCTGGTTCCAAAATGTCGATGCGAGGTTGCTCATGCTGGTCAAGGTATCTGGATGCTCTTGGCCGAATTCCTTCTTTCTCATCTCCATGACTGGCACTAACAGCTCCTCGGCCTCTTTCCATCGCCCCTGTTTCAAAAATATCGATGCGAGATCATTTATGCTGGTCAAGGTTTCTGGATGCTCTTGGCCGAGTACCCTCTTTCTCGTCTCCATGGCCTGCACTAACAGCTCCTCGGCCTCCTTCCATCGCTCCTGGTTCCTGTATGTCGATGCGAGATTATTCATGCTGGTCAAGGTATCTGGATGCTCTTGGCCGATTACCCTCTTTCTCGTCTCCATGACCTGCGCCTCCAGCTCCTCGGCCTCCTTCCATCGAGCTTGGATCAGGTATGCCATGGCGAGGTTGGACATGCTGGACAAGGTAGTGGGATGCTCTTGGCCGAATACTCTCTTGAATGTCTCCATGACCTGCACAAGCAACTCCTCGGCCTCCTTCCATCGCCCCTGGTTCGAAAATGTCGATGCGAGGTTATTCATGCTGGTCAAGGTAGAGGGATGCTCTTGGCCGAGTACCCTCTTGAATGTCTCCATGACCTGCAGCTCCAGATCCTCGGCCTCCTTCCATCGCCCCTGGTTCCTGTATGTCGATGCGAGATTGCCCATTTTGGTCAAGGTAGATGGATGCTCTTGGCCATGTACCCTCATGGACGTCTCCACGACTTGCACATCCAGCTCCTCGGCCTCCTTCCATCGCCCCTGGTTCGAAAATATCAATGCGAGGTCGACCATACTGGTCAAGGTAGAGGTATGCTCATGGCCGAGTACCCTCTTGGACGTCTCCATAACCTGCACTAACAGCTCCTTGGCCTCCTTCCATCGCCCCTGGTTCCTGTATGTCAAGGCGAGGGTGCCCATGCTGGTCAAGGTACAGGGATGCTCTTGGCCGAGTACCCTCTTTCTCGTCTCTTTGACCTGCACTAACAGCTCCTCGGCCTCCTTCCATCGCTCCTGGTTCCTGTATGTCGATGCGAGATTATTCATGCTGGTCAAGGTATCTGGATGCTCTTGGCCGATTACCCTCTTTCTCGTCTCCATGACCTGCGCCTCCAGCTCCTCGGCCTCCTTCCATCGAGCTTGGATCAGGTATGCCATGGCGAGGTTGGACATGCTGGACAAGGTAGTGGGATGCTCTTGGCCGAATACTCTCTTGAATGTCTCCATGACCTGCACAAGCAACTCCTCGGCCTCCTTCCATCGCCCCTGGTTCGAAAATGTCGATGCGAGGTTATTCATGCTGGTCAAGGTAGAGGGATGCTCTTGGCCGAGTACCCTCTTGAATGTCTCCATGACCTGCAGCTCCAGATCCTCGGCCTCCTTCCATCGCCCCTGGTTCCTGTATGTCGATGCGAGATTGCCCATTTTGGTCAAGGTAGATGGATGCTCTTGGCCATGTACCCTCATGGACGTCTCCACGACTTGCACATCCAGCTCCTCGGCCTCCTTCCATCGCCCCTGGTTCCAAAATGTCGATGCGAGGTTGCTCATGCTGGTCAAGGTATCTGGATGATCTTGGCCGAGTACCCTCTTGGACGTCTCCATAATCTGCACTAACAGCTCCTCGGCCTCCTTCCATCGCCCTTGGTTCCAAAATGTCAAGGCGAGGGTGGCCATGTTCGCCAAGGTATCTGGATGCTCTTGGCCGAGTACCCTCTTGAACGTCTCCATGACCTGCACCAACAGCTCCTCGGCCTCCTTCCATCGCCCCCAATGATTCCACCAGTCCAGCAATGGACCAGTCCGGACCGGGTCCGTCCAAGTCCAGTCCAATCCAGTCCAAGTAATTTTTGGACCGGGATCGGACCAATCCCCAATTTTTGTGGACCTGGACTGAACTGGCCTGGACTGATTTGGACCAGTCCACTCGGGCCGGATCGGCCCGAATATATTGAGTCACCAAATACACTCCTCATAACAACTGCTCACTCGCCATCCGCCACTCCCTACGCACCATTTGCCATACAGATATACTGAGTTACCGAATATGTTCTACTTGTAGATTTAAATAACCTTCTACAATCCAGCAGCCATTGTCAACGAAGTCGCTTCTTTTGCTTACTGTTTTAATCAATCTTTATCACCATGTCATCTCAATCACTGTAGGATTTCAGTGGCAGGGAAGGCTTTCTGCCACTGGATGTTGAGTCTGAGTTCTCGACAGGAGGTGGTTCTTTTGACTCGAATGCTCAGGCAGTCTCCACCAGCCCAACCTCTGCCCATCATCTTCCTCTGCCACCCTCAAATGCCTTCAATTCGTCGATTGCATCCAAGTCCTCACCTGCTGCACACAGAAACAGCTGCTTGACCTCTCTAATTCATGCGCTTGGTAATATTTCTGGGTCTGATGCAAACTAGTACTGGAAGTGCTGCTATTGTAAGTCTATTTCAATCAGAAAACTACCAGCGGTGCTTATTTTTGAACAGATTCGATGAGGTATTTGAGTGGAGGTACAACGAAGCCGGCCCGCCATTCAAAAAGATACCATTCTACAAAGAATACCCTTGGAGTTCCATCTTCGCCAATTATCTCCAGCATGATAATGGGGCAAAGTTCGATAAGCAGCAATTTAGTCAGAAGGTAGCTGATGAAGTGCTTCCACTGTGGATCATCTATGCGAATATTCCCTTCTGTGACCTCGGAATTTCACTTTATTTGTTTTGTGGGGATGCCCTGTTTGGACTGGTCCAGACCAAGCCCGTCCAGTCCCAGACTGCCAGTCTGGGGCCCGGTCCAGTCTGACCTTCCGGTTGGACCGGACCGGACCGAGCCCTACCCCAGACCGGGTCCGTCCGGACTGGTGGAATCATTGATCGCCCCTGGTTCCTGTATATCGATGCGAGGTTGGACATGCTGGTCAAGGTATCTAGATGCTTTTGGCCGATTACCCTCTTTCTCGTCTCCATGACCTGTACACACAGCTCCTCGGCCTTATTCCATTGCCCCTGGCCACGAAATGTCGCTGCGAGATTAGTTATTCTGGTCAAGGTTTCTGGATGCTCTTGGCCGAATACCCTCTTGGACGTCTCTATGACCTGCACTAACAGCTCCTCGGCCTCCTTCCATTGTCCCTGTGTCGAGTATATTTTCGCAATAGTTGTGTTTAAGCTCAATGGTATGAAATGGAGCTCTCCAAACTCTTGAATCATATCTGTAACCTCTCTTTTGTACTCTTTCCGGGCTTCCTCCAGTTTGGCCAATCCATATGTTTGGTATTCGTGAATAAGGTCGATCCCCACAAGACCGCTGAGTTCACCTATTCTTTTATTCTTCCACTTTGCCAGCTGTACCATCTCTTTTTCAACCTTCAGATCATTGAGTTGTTTGTTACTTTTTTCTAGCCACATATGAGACTTATCGCTATCTGACTTGACCCCGAATCCAATTCGGTAACAAAATGCTAGTTGAAATGCGATGTGGGTGGCCAAGGATTGATTTTGGTTCTTGTGGTAGTTTTTTTCGAGACTCTCTCGGATTTGTTTTCGCACACGGTAATCGGCAAGCACAAGTTCCGCTAAGTTTTCGGAAATCTTGACTAATAGTATTAGCTCTGTCTTTGGAAATGGAAGATAAACTGATACTTACCTGGAAACCAGCAAGCCTCGAAAGATCTTTGCTTCCGTCCTCTGATTCTGCACTGCAAGCTTCCATTCCGCACCCCTTGAGGAAAGCTATGAGTTCTCTGATGATAACCTCGTTTATATGTCTCTCTGCCTCGAATTCAATTCTGAACTGCTTAGTGTATGCCCTGAATTTTGCGATCTCGATGATACTCACTGTTCTCGCTTCAGGAGACCCACTAATCTTTTCAGATCAGATGTCCTCTTTGCCGGGTTAAGTGGAACTGCCAAACTGAAAAATTCTCTCAGATGATCTCTGTGTTCGGCACTTACCATTGGTATGGAATCAATGAATTGATTAGCAATGTGTTCCAATTTATCATCATATTTGAGCTGTTCAAGCGCTGTGCCGGTCCCAGTGGGTGCGTCGAACGTGTATTCGGTGTTATTCTGCAGGATAGGTACACCCCCGGATACAACCCAAAGACACAACATACCAAAAGAGTATACATCAGTCTGTTTAGCATTATGGATTGTGAAGGTCCCAAAATGATGCTCAGAAGCATTCCACGGCCTTGATTTTGGCAGACAAATATTTTCTGCTTCCCCAGCTGCAAGTGTAGAATATCCGAAGTCGGCTACCTTAACTGTGGTTTTGCCGGTAGTGTCCTTGAAAATTAGTACGTTTTGTGGCTTGATGTCCTGTGGGTAAAGAGACTCTTTCGTACGTGTAGAAGTGAATGTTATTGGTGATGCAGCCGAAGTCCCGCCAAAGCTAACTACGGGAGCGGCCCGCAGAGCCGCACTAATGCAGCAGAGCCGCACCCTAACATGACCACCTGCATGTCCCCATGAATTATATCTGTGCCCTTGTTAGACTTCCAGAAGGTAAAATTTAATCGGATGACATACTATATTCATGTAAAATGCCGATGGCACTTCCAACGTCGGCACAGAGGTTGAGTCGGTCATCCATGGACATGTTCCTACCCTCACTCACGTTCATGAACTGTTGTAGATCCCATGCTGCTTTCTCAAAAACCAATACAGGCACAGCTTTCTCCGTCCTAGGCTTGATTTCCCAGCAATAACCCTCGAGATTGACTATATTTGGGTGCATTTGAATAGCGGGTTGACTCAGAATCAATATGTCTGATATCAACGGTAAGAAGTCTATGTCGAAATCATCGTTGCCGTGAAACCGCTTGAATGCAAGATGCATGGTGGTGTTGAATGTAGACTGGCTTATCGTCCCGGAGGCACCCCTGCCCAGATCGTTGAGAGCAGGCTGCCACGTAACGGGAAGATAGCCAACATTGTATTTTTCGACGACCGAAAGAAATGCGATTAGGTCGTTTTGTAAGTCGCCGGGGGTGAGATTCGTTGGGGCAGCGGAGCAGCGGGTAAACATGCCATCCGAATATGACACCAGATTTGCGGAGTTGCGAGTTGAAAACATGGTGTTATAATTCGAAGGTGATACCAGTTCGGAATTAGGCGTTGAAAATATGGAAAGGGTGCAACCAGTCGAGTTTAGAAGGATGACGGAATAGTGTATGCAGTGTCGTGATCCTATTTATTCAATGCGTACCGCTTAAAACCGTTAAAGAACGCAAGCATGGAGAAATGGAAAGTGTACATACTTTGGAACGAACAATGTTCACTGTCTGGTGATGGATGTTTTTCCAGCTGCTACCCGAAGATTAATATAAACAGCGGATGAGGCTGGCATGTCATACTCTAAATAGTGAGAATCCGGTATGATTAAAACAAACAAAATGAGGCTGTGTAACCAAAATGCCAACGGAAAACACAAGGCCGCAGGGTGCGTCTACACGTGAGACACTATTGCTCAGCCTCATGAGTGAGCTTAACGTGTGCAAGGTTTGGCCAGGACTGGCAGAGGTAGTAACGTTTTTGTTAGTACAGGGCTGCGGCGATCGGATCGACGTTTGCGCATGTGGTCATTGCCGGATATCAACATGTTACATGTTCTAGTCAGTTCACGGAGAATGTCAGTCCGTGGAGTGACTAGTCACTGCACGGAGTCCCACCTTCCGTGAATGAACCGGTCAGTTCACGGATCCGTGAACTGACCAGTGCTAATTATGCTCAACCAAAATTAACAGTTACTCCAATCGCAAAGTTATGTATATATGAAATATTCATAATTCATCGCTCTTTTATCTTCCGGTCTCTAATTTACTATATCTCTAATATTGATGGGAGATTTAGAAAAACTTCGATTTTCGGCAATTTTTAGATGTGTTTTTAGAGCTGTTCAATCAATTTGAAAGATAACACAAATCAAAGACCGAGAATTGAAAGAGCGATGTATTTTGCATTTTGCATATATATATATATATCTCTTTGTGATTGGACAAATACTCGCAGACTTAATTAGACCGAGCTTTTGTCATTTTAGTCAGTGCAGCCATGGCTCCATGAAGTGACTGGTCAGTTCATGGAGTTGTGGTAGACTCCGTGAAGTGACTGGTCAGTTCATGGAGCCCAGTTACTCCGCGGGTTGACCGGTTACTCCGCGGCCCGGTTACTCCGCGGGTTGACCGGTTACTCCGCGGACTCACATCCGCAGATTGACCAGACTATTGACGAGACAACATGGATCACACTCCCCAAGGCACTCACCAAGGTATACTATGAAAATTCCAATAGAATGGCATCGACTGAGACAAAGATCAATCGATTATGTTGAAACATTTAACGGATTAGAGCGCTGCATTGTCAGGGGACTAAACGTGTTGGAACTCTTTCGTTGGGTCTTGCATGGAGCGGGGTGTGTCTTCTGTATCCTAGCATAGCCCGTGTTAAATTATCCTATCGCATAACTACGTGGTTGCAATAACACCGGTTCGGATGGCTCACACCCAAAGCAGATTCATGGTCTGATTTTAGAGTAGCTTAGCGGAGCGAAAAATATGCACGTAGCTATGACCGCGATCTCAGAACCCGCAACCGATTCTCAACTTTAAGAGAACCAGCTGAAGTATGGAAAATCATTTTTCAGGGTACCGTGTGGTTCCACACGCGTGTTCAGCCGTAGGAGAAAAATTTGTGAACTTAATTAGGCAGCCGGTTGCGGGTCTTGTGCTTCTGGAATCAACTCAAGGCCACTTTCTTTTTTGCTGTGTATCTTGTGAGCTTGACAAGCCAATGCCAGCCACGTAAAAGCCTTGCAGTCAGTCCCAGGGAAATTTCAACTATTGACAGCGTGAGTGGCTTAGGTTTTTGCCTGCAGCACCAAACAAATGTCAATGAAAAGTTATGCTTGTAGTGAGATTAATGTTGGAGCGGTTTGTTGAGTTCGTCATCACGTGGTTTGGGTTAGGTTTTAGCGCAGAGCCGCTTGCATTTAAGTTCTTGCATACGTGTCATTTAGATTGAGACAGTCGAGAGAAAAAGTTCGGTACAACAATTAAGAACCCGGAATCAAATGCAGTTGTCTAAGCTCTAGAAGCAATTTTTTTTCTACCTGATCCCTGTGATGATCAATTCTACGTGGCAACGGGTGCAACACAAATTTTGGTGGTGTGGGCAAAAACCATACGTGTAGAGCACAGCTGATCATGTGTTGGGACACGTTTGCATCTACCGACAAGCACCACGTTGGCTGATTCAACAGATCAACCCCCGATTGACGATGCAGGTCACTGGGTGTCTAGCTTAATTTAACCCAAACCGGAGGTAATCAGAACGACTATAACCCCTAGCGCTCAAAACGGTTACGGAAGCGGAAGGTGAATTTTGGCGGGTGCCAAGCTACAATTGCAACAGCCTAGAATCAACATGTGCGGCTGAACTCGCCTTCGAGCGAGTGCTCAAGCTCGCCATTATCCCTTGAATCGTAACCGGTTCCCGGTTCATACGGTCCGCCTGCCCAACCACCTCGACACACGCCCAAAAATGGTCGTTAGAGATTCTCCATTTCATTAGGCCTTCTTTAATAGCAAATAAAACTTTTTACCTAAGCGAATTATAAATTACATGTGGTATGGTGTTGCCAAATCCATTGCCCTTCCAAAATACAGCCTCTCCAACCACCACTCTCCTTCCTCCTACTGCATCACTACCCCACATATCCCCGCACAGCTGGCCAAATGCAATCAGGTAATTTCTTTCATTGTTCAGACAGTGGCTGCTTGCATTTGAGCTGGCCTAGGAAGTCTTCAGCAAGAATTAGGCATTTTTCCCCCAGTTCTCCCCTGTGATATCAGGTATATGGCCAATCTCAAATCCTCTTCCCTCGTGAAGATGGACAGGAAAATTCACAAATTTACGGCTTTAGTCTCATTACTTTACAGTAATACAGGCCAATACTACATCATTGCGTTGTGTTGAAATTCAATCAGAAAGTAGGGTTTTAATTGTCAAAGCCGAAATCCCAAATGACCAATGTAAATGGGTGCTACTGCTTTCCAAAGTGGAGCCTCACAAGCTAGATATTGGAGGCTTGGTACTGTGGGTTCTGGGAGATGGTGAGATGAAAGGTGTATGGGTTCTGAATGATCTGAGATAAGAGGACAGCAATTGGTGGGTGTTACATATATACAAGGGTCTGATATAGCTGGCTGTAAGTGGGGCTGATGCCTCCTGTATATATCTCGAGTCTCTCTCCTTCACTCTCTCTCTGCACTCTGTACCTTAGTCTATACATATGGTTTTCCCCATAAAGTAACAGTGGGTGTTAAACTGATATTATTCTAGTTGTCTATATACGTGGAAAATGACTTCTCTTATATATCATCCCAAGTATGGTGACATAATGTCAGGCCAAGGCAGGCACACCATGATGCTGAGGCATGGACGTCAGGATGCATTATGCCACCACCATGCCATCAGCATAACCATCAGATGTAAACGCATAAACGCCTGGCCACATTGTCATGACTAGATCACATGAGCCAAGCGGTATAGAGTAATACTCCCCCCTCTTGCTGCATGCCATGCAGTAAGAACAAAAACCAAACATACATGTGTATGCCAGTGAATCTCATAGTAGCCTCCTTGAAACACTGCGAATTTGTGCAGGGAATGACTACTACCATAGCCTGAGGATGGCCATCCATAAATCAAAGAAATCCATCACTTCCAACCTTAAATCGACACCCTTCATTGGCTTAATCATAAATCCACTATCATCGTGGATTCATCGACGACCATAATCCCATTGCATTAGTTAACTTCTGGGGTTTCACTTTGGGAAGAGCATTGGTGAAGATGTATGCTACGTTATCGTCTGTAAGTACATCCGAGTAGATCAGTATTTGGCGTTTGTGCAGATTTTGGCTATTGTGATAATGAACGTCAATGTGCTTAGTGCAAGCCTTGATAATTCCCGTGGTGATGAGAGTGAGAGCTCTCTGATTGTTGCAGTCGATTGGCAGCAGTGATTCATTCTGGGAACCGTGAATATCTTTGTGCAATTGGAGTAACCATTGCACTTCTCTGGAGGCCTCCAAGCAGGCGATGAATTCGGCCTCAAGAGTTGACATGGCAATAAGGCTTTGAATCCGAGACTGCCACGAGACAGCTCCATTCCTTGCGAGGAATACATCGCCTCCCTGAAATTTGCGCTCTGGGGTGTTATTGGTCCAATCGGAATCCGAGTACTGCACGAGACTATTGCCGATGCCATTGCTGTTGCCATTGAAAGATAGTCGCACATTGGCTGTAGATTTGGGATACTGATGCACTCTCTTTGTAGCAGTCATATGGCTTGTTAATGGTCACGAATTGTAACAGGAGAGAGCTGTGACTGCATACGAGATACATCAGGAAAAAATCATTGCGCCTGGGTGTAGGTCCTGTGCATGGACCTCCTGGAACGTCGGTAGGCAGGGTGATGTGTAAGTCCACAATGATACCATGTGAGGCACTGCAAAAACATCTCTAGGCGCTATATATTCACACGGTCCAATATCACACTGCTCGGTGCCTTGTGACATTCAATATACAGTGTTCTATGAGTGACCATTGCAATTGCACAGTTCTTGGTGCTCGGTGGTAACACTGCCCTGTGCGTCGTATTGATGATGCTGTGTACTACATATATCACCATACCGTCTGCCCTGCCAAAAGTAATCTTTATTAAGTCTATTAAATCTATTTACAATTCTGAACATTGTTTATACCCTTTTCACCGCTCTATTCAACACATCCTCCAGCATCAATTGAACGTCGTTCCAGGTCACTAGGTCTATATAACTATCGACTATGCATTCTTTATTTTCCGACTTTGACAAAATGGGCTCCTCTGGAATTAAGTGAGCCGCACCCACAATATTTCCTGCAGTAATAACTGTGTATGCGCCTCCCGAAGAAAATTTCACTACCCTCACAAGCTGCGATGTATTTTCCGGCATTCTGCCGTTGGCAGGCTTTGTCACTTCAACATATGCAAGCCAACATGTATTCCCACCGCGCAGATGGATGACTCGGCGCTTGAATAGACTAAGCATACGGTAGGGTACACGCCCCTGCAGTGCCTTGTGAGACAGCTCCTGCCCCTCCTTATGTTGCGAAGTCTGAACCCATCCCCAGTCAACTCGGGCAGCCCCGGAATGCCAGAGTTTGTCTCCTGTACATCTGAGATTCTGAATGATGTGCTCGCCATGCATGTTCTGTGATTCTACCTCCAATCCATGGTAAATTGCAGCTGCGCTGCTTAAGAGATCATCCAAATCGATATTGATCTTCTTGGAGTGTAAGAAACGACAGTTGGTATCGTATAGACGATCCCAGAGGACATTGTCACTGATTGTTTTCAAGAGACCTCGAAAGTCCTTGACTTGCTTGTGTCCTATGTGTGGTTGTGGAGATATAAACCTCCATAAACGGCGTGTAATAGTTCCTTCCTTCATCCCTGCGGTCGTCACTTCCGTCGTCGGCTGTAGAGGAGCTTGTTTACGATTCCAATCATTGCGATTCGCCTTTTTGACCACGTATACATCACTCCGAAGGTAGTAGTTGATGTTCTGAGTATAATAATCACCGGACGTATTCGAGGCATTAAATCCATCCTTAATCTGCTTCCGGTGTGAGCTTTTTCAGATCTCTGTCGACCACTGTTTAAGTGATCAGTACCATTGTATCTGCTCTCGGAAGTACTGCATGAGATAGATCTTGGGAATGTTGAAATTGCAACCATCTTCAATATATTCTGCCATTTCTGCATCGATAATCTCTTTCCATGTATCGTCAATGCGCTGTCGAAAGTCTGCCATTATTTTCTTGTTTTCCACTGAATTCAACTTGGCATCCCGCTCGGCACACAATTCCATATGTCACTCTTTGGCTACTGCTGCAAGTTGTTTGCCAGCCCTTAATTATTGGAACACATCATTCGAATTGTGGATGTGACGTAGAACATCATCCATAAGGTCTAGCGTTTCATCATCATCAGAATCATACTGGCAATAGAAATAGAGCTCAATATGAGAGCGAGAGCGCTCAACCGCACGATCAAAAATACGACGTTGCCAGCGGCTTGGATTCCGTCGAGCATTGCCTAAGAAACACACAAGGAATCAGGTTATCGTCTTGATTTCTCCTGTGTTCCTACATGAAACCTCTTCATAGGCACATCTTGGCTTGGTGATATGATGGTATGCAGGCACCGAGAGCCACATATTGTTGAACTTGTCCAGCCGTTGATGCTGCTTGAGAAACTCATGAAGCCATTTCAGGAGGTGCTTCAACATTCCAATTTGCATCGTATGGAGCAGATGAGGTTTGGGGAGATCGCTTGTGACACAATCGAGATACCATGAAATATCAAAGCCTGTATTGACATCATGGAGTTAGAGGTCGGCAATGCTCAGAGGTGTATTTGAATCCGAGAGCATACGATAAATAATATGATCCCGGATGTAATCACTCTCAGGTCAGCGGAGTAGATCACCCATTTCTTGCTTGGGGCATTCACACCAGTAGCATACACCATTCTTGATGTTGTGAAGGTCACAGTGCTCGGGGTAATCGGCCATCCATGCAGCCAGAATCGAATGACAATGCCCGAAGTTGCCATCCTCACATCGGGCATAGAAGGTGCGAGGCTCAGAATTGAGTAGGGGTTGCAACACATGCTGGAGCACATTCTGAGAGACCATTCTGTTATGCTCCCTCTGAGCATTTCTTCTTTTGAGGGGGACATCGTGCATCTTGATGGCAATGGGCAAAAAGGCTACAAACAAGATGCTGTGTGTGGTGTGCTTGATGTGTGCGGTTGCTGATAGATTGCCGATCGTCATATAAATCAGCCAGACGTTCTTGTTGCCAGAGAAGTTTGTGAGGTGGCTGGCGTCAGACATGAATATCATCAGCACCTGTGCGTCACTGACAGGTAGTACTGCCTATACAATTGTCAGCATTTCAAAGGGAATAAAAAGGAAGCTTACCTGCTTATCCTACCGCCAATCTCCAGTATGTATCTCGTTGTAAACACAGTGCCCAGCATCATTGAAGCAACATTTCAGAGTATGTGTAAGATGTTCCTCATAAGCTGGCTGCCGGAGTAGCCATTTCGCACATTCTATCAGGTGACAGTGCCAAAATTCAATTGCATCCGGATGCTGCACACTCCATGCCATTGGCAACGTAGATTTCTTCCAGGAGCCATGGCCGAGACGATTCTCCATCACATCAATTTTCTGTCGGGGGAGGTAATTTGATTTCAGTGAGTCGCGCACACTCTCAATAACGGTGTAGTTGCCCTTTAGTAAGTCATCGATGACATTGGTGGAAGAACCTTCCCAGGTGACCAGCTCTGCAAAATTGTGCTCCGCCTCACTGGCGAATGGTTGAAATATGTTGCCCATGCACTGCTCGGCCTCGTGTTGATCGGTGGTCAAAATGTCTGCGACAGGGGCACCAGAATCGGTATATGGGCAGTTTGCACTTGTGTTTGGGTCCAATTTGGATGGTTCGGGAGAAGCAAATGTGTGCAACGGAGCATACGCGCCAGGATTGTCAACGTGGATATGATTTGCGTGAAAACCACACTGAAAATTGTGGATGAATTGCTGGGAGTTGTTTCGATCGCGTTGTTGGGGCTTCGAGTCCGTCTTCGCCTCAAGAAGCTGGACCCAATATCGAGGATGATCATTGCCAATGTGTTTGTTGAGCCACAGGTCAGACTTGTAAGATTTCAGGCGAACAGGACAGAAACTAGTCAGAGTTCGTATGGAAGCAATGGTGGACATGGTGTAGGCAATGCTGAGTGCTGTATATTAAGTTGGTAGAAAGTCTTGAGCGTTGGGTTGATACCATGTATGCATTGTTGCCATGCAAGGGTTGTGGAATTAAGCATATTGCCACGGAGGCTCTTCAAGGCGGTGATATTGTCCGTAACACATGTAGTTCTAACAGCATCACCTCTATTTGGTGCACTTGCTGTTCAAAGTGGCCTTGAAAGTGCGCTTGGGCTCAAAATGCACTTGGCTGCAAGTGCATTTGGGCTTCTAGTGCACTGGACTGGCAAAACTCAGGCGAAAACATTCCATATCACTCGTTTTTGTATTGTTTTGAGAATCAACTCGATCTACAGCACTTGAAGTGCAATGCAAGTTGGAACCTTTGGTTGGGCTGTATGCACACATGGATGCAAGTGCATTTGGCTGCTAGTGCACTTGACTGGGCGAACCTTGGGCAAAAACATGCAATATCACTTATTTTGTGTGCCAAGACTCATCTCCAGAGTTCATGACACCACGGCACCAAGTGCATCCGGTGTGCCTGACGGTCTATGCACCATCTGAGACACTAGTAACACTTCTCTCATTCGAAATGGAATGTACCAACTGTTAATGAAACTGCACTGCATCATTAAGTTGGAACTTGACGTCACAGTAGTACAGTAGTGACTCAAACTGACAGATCTCGCCGCTTTGACCCAACAATCACTTGACAGGACTCCCAGAGAATTTCAAATGGCTCCCAGGGTCGAATAACACATGCTGAGCATGATTCAGACCGGAGGAGAAGTGCCGATTGTTACACACAACCAGGAAAGCTCCTTCTCAGGTACGATGTTTGATATCACCAATTCTTCAGCCTCTCCGGTGAGTCGCTCCCATAATTCTAGCACCTTGGATGGTTCACTTCGCACTGTATATAGACTGCTGTTCACTCCCTCCGTTTCGATTCATTTCCATCTTCTCTATCTACTCCATCTTTATGTATTTATTGTCATCATCGATTTTTGACACATTAACCCTACCCCTGTGTTACCCCTCGTACCCCCGTAATATTAAGTTCAGAACATTGCGATGCCACCCAAAAAGATCCTATCCACCCCCTGCAAAACTGATGCGGATAAGGATACTCTACTGTTAGATGGTTTGGCAAAGCAATTAATGGCCAAGCACATTCGGGGCATGCTTCGGCTGTATGCCGTTCACAGTGTCCACGATGATGGTGCAATTGACTTGATATATGATATCCTTTTCGTGGATCCCGTGACTACAAGGCAGTTTAGACAGTTTCAGGTGATGTGGACACAGTGTGCATCAATACAACCACGGCACATCGAATGGTGAAGTGGGTTCCAGGCATTTTTCAGGGACTGTGTCAACAAAACTCGGGTACAGATGTATCGGAATCTCAACGACAACCCTCCCCTAAGTACTGACACCAACCCCAACACCAACACCGACTCCTATGACGACTCCCAACGTGGCAAAGGCCATGCAAAGAAAGGCAGCTGGTATCCTGCAAAACCGAAGCTGAACCCACCATCTCACAAACATGCCAGACCACCTACCTGTGTTGCCAATGTCCCTCAGAAGAAACGAAAACTCGATAACATTTTGGCCAATGCTACCCCTACCGCCCCAAACCTCACATACACCTTCAGGGTCTACATCATTGACCCTGAAAGCTACCCAGCTGGAATACCTCCATTGGGATGTCATCTTTGTACACTACAGAGCAAACAGATGGGATCACCCACGAGTCGAGAATCCCACCGCCAAGACTTTACAATGCGCTGTGAGTTGCCTATGTTCCGTCAGGGATGTCAATTATATTCTTGGGTGTCAAGTCATGCCTGGCGAAACATCTCTGTGGCCATGTGATACCACTCGGCTGAATAGCAACGATTCTGTGGCCACCGTCTTCTCTGTTAAGGCCTTCAACCCTCTTATTGTTGTGGATGTTCTGAAGGCAATGGCAGTTGCACCGCCAAGTACTGCAAGGGCTACTCCACAAACACAACCACCACATCCTCGACCATTTCTTCCGAGCACACCAGGTGCCTCCAAACCAACCAATTGCCCGACCTCTGCTCCAAGTTTCGTCGCAATAAACCACCAAAGAACGCCACAACCAGAGGTGACTGCCACTCGCCGTGTAACAGCTAAGACACAACCGGACGTGACTGCCTCTCGCCACGTCAAGTTTGCCCTTCACCGGGACGTGTCCGCTGCGCCGCTCAAAAAGGAGTTGTCACCTGTGCTTGAGGAATCAATGAATGGCCCGGTAGTTGCACAATTATGGAAAGAGAGATCACAAATTGAGGAAGCTGTGTTGCATGTAATATAGGGGCGGAAAGTGAAGACGCGGGTGGAGGTGCAGTGGGAGATGAGGACGGTAATGGCGGGGGTGTTGACAGAGCGTGAGGCAATGTATTATGATGCACTGGGGTCAGAGAGTGTTGAGCCGATGGCAATTGTCACGCACTATGATGCCAATCCCATTATGAGCTGTAGGCAGCTCAAGGCGTTGCATTTGACTGTACTGGGTGGTATTTTGACTTATGATTTTCAGTACGTCTAATACTGCTACAAGGGAATAGCATACTGACACACATGTTAGATTCGTGTTTTGGGGCCAGTAATGGGTTCTGTCAGATTGGGTCTTTGGATATTGTATGTAGGTCGGGTGGGGTTATTTTGGAATTTTACAGAGTTGTTTTTTGTCACATTTGGGTCTTCTTCACCAGTGTTTGATTGACTTATTTCAGTACGTCCCGGATCGTTCCTGCGATAGACTAGCAATCACACAACGCTTTGGGAATTTTGTTCCTGTCTTTTGACGTTGGGTATATGTTTTTTAATATTTAGCATTGTATCTAGGCTAGCCAGGGGTTGTAATTGCATCTTCAGGAGTTGTTTCAATTTTATTTTAGATGGTATGTGACACTTTTGTGACAAGTTAATACAATATGGTGTGAATCTGCCCTTTTATGATACCACTTTTTCTTTTTCCGCATTGCAATCACCTTCATCTGCATTGTGAACTCCAAATCGCCACTCCATCTACTGCAACAGCACTCTTTTCGCACTCTTTCTGCGCTCATTTGCCTTTTAAATATGACCTGAACCAGGCCACTGTACAAGGCCGTATCTTCAATTCCAAAAGCCACAACTGCAACTCCTGGAGTGGTCTCCCAAATGCCACATTCTGAAAATAGTCAAAAGAGGAAACTCACATTGCATTCTGACAAGCAGATGCGAAAGCAGATGAAAGCTACAGCTTCACGTATTGAAGGTTCGACTTCTCAGGTCATCTCAGCATCCATACCTATTGTATCTGCGTGGAAACCAGCCCTTAAGCCATTGCTGCCCCTGTCGAATCAAGATTCCAATTCGCTGTCGCCAGCACCCAGTGTCATTTCTGTTGGGATTGGTTGAGCGACGAACCTTAGTCATCTCCAGAGTCCACACCCATCATCATCAGCATTACAATTTACCCTATCGTTTGCACTGAATTCACCGTCATGTCTATCAGTCAGCAGCAAAAGATATGGCAGTCGAAGTGTCCTGGCACCATGTGACCATCGAGTTACTGCTGTACTGGAGACAATGTGTCGCATGATGGAGAAGGAAATGCTGAGCGAAAGACCATTTCCAACTGAAGCTGAGTTAATGGTGGTAGGTTAAACAATTCAGAGAGTCGTAGATACCGACTAACATATCGTTTCCACACACAGTCAGTAGCGCTATGCTCGCCCAAGGCATGCGTACCAAAAGGAGTCTGTATCAGCCTACCAGAACATCAGAAGGAGTGTCTCAGTATAGTTAAGTATCTGCCAGAACTGCATTCCCATTGACTGAATGGCCATATGACAAATCAAAAACAGTTGCGATGGAGTCAGATCGCACATGATCAAGAAGGCCGGTGAGTGTATAGGGAAACTATACAACTTACATCGTTTGAAGATAATGAACGCCACATACACATTCACCAACTATTGACAGATACTGTATTCACTGTGCGCCAATGCGTTTGTGCGAATGCGCTTGAGCTGAGTCCTGCCTGCAACTGTGAGTGTCGCTAACACTATCAGGAACGAGCTCATTACTTTCTTGCCGAATAGATTCCAGGAATTCTGAATCTACATTTCTTCCAACAAATGCGCAAATGCGGTAGGCATGTGGATGGCCTCCATGACTGGATTCCAGATCAAACACCCCTGGAACTGATTGTGTTAACATGTACAGCATTGCATCACGTACTGACAGAGTGGCAAAGAAATGGACGTTTAGCACTAACAAAGTTTGAAAGCGATGACTGCGAAATCCGGCAGAACAGGCCGCAGTGGGAGTACTACTTCAATCGAGATGTTGATGGCAGTGAGTATGGCTTTCACAATACATATAATTGCTCTAACATTTTGTAGAGATTTACACTGATCTCATGAATATGTGGAATGATCTCCCATCTCCATTGAGACAGAAGACAATCAAATCCATACGGGCGGCTCTCAACAACCTGATTCTACGTGAGAAAGGAGCAAATAACACACTTACCGCAGCTATCAAAACATGTTTGGTGGTGTTAAACAAGTTTGCGATGGACGCTCAAATGATGCAGCCGGACATTGAGACTCCGATCATTTCAGCGATCAGCATTCCCATTGCTAAAGATTTGTATTTTCGTTCCGAGGATGGGGTTGAAGATCACGACAATGATAACGTCAACGAGCATGATGACATTCACAGTGCCAGGAGTCGTGCGGAGCGGCACTGTGGCCTGCAGCTGGATGATGATGTCGAGATTGCGGTGGATGAGGACCAAGATGAGGACGAGAATGAGAATGAGAATCAGCATGAGGATGAGGATGAGGATGAGGACAAGGATGCAGAGTCAGAGTTGGTGGATAACTGCGAAGGAGAGAGTAGTTAAAAGGATGTACTTCAAGCTGGCTGCGACGTATATAATAGAATTTAGAACGTGAGGCATTTGGAACGGGAATCTGTATTAATTAGACTTTAATATTGAACATCATGCAAACTGCACTGAATCCGTTGCATGAGATGGGAATGCAATATAGGAAATCGTACAATCGTCTCATGCAGTGCATACTGTGTTGTGTCAAGGTGTGCATTGCACTCAGACGTCATGTAATTTTGGTTGTGGATCGATTGATGTGCACACTGCATGGCAGCGTCGGCAAGAGATACTGCGTGAGTAGGATATGTGTGTGCTGAATGGCTGTGTCGGTCAGTGATACTGCGTCTGTAAGATGTGAGTGCACTGCATGGCTGCATTAGTGAGAAATATTACATCAGGTGGTGCAAGCGCAATACCAGGGGTCGAATATACGTACGTGCAGTGCTACGCTATGACGAGGCGCAACAGGTTGTACCTGAAGTGACCGATGTGCCCCTGGGCTGTGTACGTCCTGGGGGCGACTTTGTTTGTTTCCCGAAGTATCGGGCCGTGTTGCACGTGTTGCGTACATTAGTGATCCCACGACTGCTTGCTCATCTCTGATATCCTCAAGTTCCTTCCCCTCCCGATCGTCAGCAAAGTGCACCGTGTCATTGGGGTCCATGAGAGTTGGTACACGCTGAGTATGCTGCATGTCGAATCCTTTGAGAACTGTAGTGCAATAGGCCTTCTGACTACGACTAATTCCGGTACCATATTCATCGAGGTGAATCTTGGTGCCGAGGAATAACCATGTAGGGCAGGGATTTGTGATCTCATTTGTTTCCGAGAGTTTCGCCTTGACCTCAATCACAGCTTTCCTGGTGGTCTCCGGATATGTCATGGAAATATCGTCAACATACCGATGTCTCGGAATACTGTCACTGCGAAGATATAGGTCAGGATCAGCAAGGGATTGAGTGAACCCAACCCAAAATGGAAAGGTGTTGAGATCGTCGTGCCATAACCGTGGAGCTTGTTTAACACGATTGAGAGCTGTTCTGAGTCCATCGATAATCTTTGGTGCATTGAGGCCTTCTGGTCATCATTCTGGCCAAGTCATATAGATGTCATCATTGTTGATTTCGGGGTTTAGAAGAGCGGTAACTAGATCCTAGTGGTCCATATCCCACTTGTATTTCCGGATGAAACAGATGAGATACCGAAAAGTGGATAGTTTCCCAACAGGAGCATATGTCTCACCGAGATCCGTCTGCTCGTATCCCATTATGACTAGCTATACTTGCTCACATGTGGACCCATCAGGGTTGTGTATACTCTGGAAAATCCACTAAGAGCCAATTGGCTTAACATGAAGTTGCCTTGTTTGTCGAGATATCTGAGTGGTAAAGGTATTATTTAACGAAATGGATGTGCTTTCTTCTTCAATGGCTCTTTTCCAGTGATCTCGTGGAGGACTTCCCATAGCTTCTGCATATGTGAATGGGTCATCTATGGATGCCGTTGATGCTGCTAAGGAGGATTCACCTCGATTTCTCGTAATGTGATTCGTTATCGGCGCAGGTGCAGCTGGAGGATGTAGGATTTACATATTGGGTTAGGGTTACGTTCCGAGTCACATGTGCGGCTCAACACTCTATATACATAGAGCGTGGCCCCTGAGAATAGACCGCACATTTCTAGCCAACTACATCTTGGTAGCAACACGTCAACACACTCCTTTGCCTCCGATTCTGGTTCTTTTGCAGCGACAATTCGAACACCATCGAGCAGATCGAGAGGACCTACAATAACTTTACACCGAGACCCCAATCAGCAAGCATTACACCGAGACCCCTGGACTAGTCGCAGAGAAATCACGAGACTCTATACACAAGACCACAAGCAAAACCATATGCGAGAACACGTGCGAGACCCAGAGAATGAGACCTAGAGATAGAGACCCAGAGAAAAAGAACCAATGGCACGTTCTGTGACCCCGAGAAGGGTGCCGAGGCAGAGCATGATTCCACCTTAGCCAGACGCGAACAGCAACAGCAATAACGAACCATGGTACCATGACCCTGAGTACCCGGGGGACCCAGTCAAGCTGTTATGGGACCCGGACCATGAGGACCCCAGAACAGACGAATTCACCAACTACTGCAACTGGATACTGGAGAGAGTGAACAACGGTTGACAGGAGATCGAGCGGTGGAGACGGTACAATGCCGCAGTGGAAGATGCTTTGGCAGAATGCTTCGAAGAAGCAGCAGAGCGAGGAATGGAGAACAAGCGATTGAAAACAGAGAACCAACAGCTACGAGCAAACAGCGGGAGAGAGGAGGAGGCCGATCGGGCAAAGAGAGATGCACTAGTGGCGAGAGCACAGGCGGATGAAGCACAACAGGAAGCAGCCCAACTCAGAAGGTAACTGGCCGAAGCACAGGAAGTCTCAAGAGCGGCGGAACAAGCAGTACGAACAATAATGTCGGTCAGTCCAAGAAACCTTAACCACGCAGATGCAGGAATGGGGACAAAAAATATGACGTTCACAATCAACCCGAAACGACTACCGGTATTTGAAAGAAAGAGAGATATGCAGATGGTGGGCGACATCATCAACGATCTCCAACGCCAGTTCGAAGCCCACTGTTATGAAATTGGATGGCTTACAACCAACGACACCAGAACCCCAGCTGGGAGCGGCATCGCCACCCCTACAACAGTAACAATTGACGAAGTTAACCCAAGAACTGACGGCTGGACCCAGTATTCCCTGCTTCAACTGGAGGAGACCGCCGGCAGGTGAACAACGTCCAAGTACCCGAATAGCCAACCGTACCCGACATGGGACAATTTTTGCAGGAGCCTGAAGGAGGAGTTCACATCTTTGGACGCACTCAGGAATTTCGAGGACGAGTGACAACGCCTCACGATCACGGCCACGGGGCATGTAGCAACCTTCAACGAGGAGTTGCGGCGACTATGACTACAACTTGACCCACACTCACCGATGACCCAACCGCAGCTTCATGAATCTTACACGTCGAAACTACGACCGAACGAGGGAGGCTACAAATCATTCATCCAATATCCGAATTTCAGGAGAGGGATGGGTGGAGAACTGACATTGGAAAGGTCGATGGTGTTCGTAGCAGACTCTGACACCATCAGCCCAACGAAAGTCAAAACAAGGGAAGCCGAAATCTCGGTGATGTACGGTAGAAATACCAGCCGCAAACTTGGCAACTACCAAGGCAACCGACCCCCACTAGCACCCAACGAATGCGCCCTCTGCCACTGCACGAATGGGCACTGGGCGTATGACTGTCCGAACCGAGAGACATCAGGTGAGGGTAACAGTGGGCACAGCGGTGGAAACAGCGGTGGAAACAGTGGTGGTCGAGGAGGTCGTGGGGGTCGTGGAGGAGGTTACAGCAGCAGTGGCAGAGGTGGCCGAGGGGGCCGAGGAGGCAGGGCCCAACAGGAAGGGAATGCTCTGCGGGAGGTGAATACTACGGAAGCGACGGGAGGGCAGGGCGAGACAGCAGCCCAAGCAGGAGAGAATGCGGGCAACGCCTCGGAGGTGCTGCCGAGTGCACAGCACCTCCGGAGGTACAATGTATGGGTGGAATAGGCGAGGGGGTTCAGGCGGGCAGAGATAGAGTTTGTAAGAGTACTAATGTCAATTTGTTTTACTCCAAAAGTGATAACTCAAATCTGCTTTGTTTCAACCTCCTCGTGTTGTGCTCACCTAGTCACTCAGCAGAAAGAAGAAAAGAAGAGGGAGCGCACACATACATCGCATACGATTGCAGTGCTTGCCATAAGTTCGTCAGTCCAAAATTTCCTACAAAAAATATCCAACGGCAAACCCAAAGCTCGGCACCGTAGAAACATGCAACTAACCACTTCGGGGACAGTCGAAACCCTAACACTAGAGGAAGTATGTCTACACATTGACATTGGCGGGCATGCATACCAAGAATGGTTCATCGTCTATCCACTAGCCAAGTATGACATTATTCTGGGAAAGGACTGGATGCAGGAGATCTCACACCATGTCAATCATAAAAACAACCGGTTATGGTTAGGCTGTGATGGAGATGGGAATCATTTAAAATACATAATCGATGGGCTCAAGAAAGACGAAGGAAGAAACACCAAACTCCTGGCAGCGGCAGCAAAGAGAGAGCCAGTACAGCCGAAAGAAAATAGCTATTCGGTGGGACAGCTCTTAGCGATAGAGTTCGGAGCTGAGATGGTGGATCAAGTGGTAATCAGGGAGATCGTCGACGAGGCGACATTCAAGGCAGACTGCACGGCGATCTGGATGTAATATATGACCGCAGAGGGGACACCAGGAGACAGTGGTGTAGCTGAATTATCGGAGTTCAAACGAAGTGTACGAGAGCAATATCACGACCATTCCCTGGAACCCGAAAGACTGCCGCCAACAAGAGCATATGGTGTCTTTCATATCAGAACAATCCCGGGGATACAAACGCCACACTGCAGCCCGTATCGACAGACTGCGGCAGAGTGGGAATAGTACAAAAAACGGACAGCCGAGCTACTGGAAAAACCCAAGATACGCAGCTATCAGTTGCCATACGCAGCACCGGTGCTCTTCATACCAACAGGGAATGGCACGTTCCGAATGGTGATCGATTACAGAGCTCTCAATAAAGTCACAATCAAGGATCGTTTCCCATTATCCCATCCACAGGATCTCATTGCACGCTTGCAAGGCGCCAAATACATCTCCAAGCTAGATTTCCACAGCGGGTACCATCAGCACCACATTCACCCAGTCTCGATTGAGAAGACGGCCTTCATCGGACCCAATGGATTGTACGAATGGCTGGTAATGCCGTTTGGTCTGGCCAATGCACCAACAAATTCATGAGGTTTATGACAGACCTCGTGAGGAAACACATCAACAATGGCTATTGCATCGTGTTCCTGGATGACATCATGATATATTCCAAAGAGCCGGAGACCGATGAGAAACAGGTGCAGGCATTGCTCGATTCCGTCCTCCGGGAAGGTTTTTGACTGCAGAGCGAAAATGTCAAGGATACAAGGCTCAGAGTTATATGGGTTATGAAAACCAAACTAAAAGGCGGCAGTGGTCGCGGGTACTGCGTGGCAAACAAGAGACTCGAATTCCGGAATCACAGAAGTGAACAAATGTTGGTGCCGAAGCTATTGATTGTATTGTAGACTAGAGAACGAGTGAAGAACAAACCTATCCTCGGCAAATCCAGCGTCCTTATATACAGTTAACACAACCGTCATCATCTTTGCTCACTCGTTCCAAAATACATCCTAACTCCGCCCATCTATGTACTCAACCCTTTCAGTCCGTGGCTTACTCCATAACCATCACGCCATATTTACAACGCAACCAACAAACATTGATTCCTTCCAATGAAACCTGTCTTACTCCATAACCATCACGCCATATTTACAACGCAACCAACAAAACCTGATTCTTTCCATAACAGCTGATTCCTTCGATCAAAACCTGTTGTCCTTCGTATTCCCTTTTCCCTTCATCAATCCTTACTCCCTATTCGATCCTCACTCGACACAACTGTGACAGTAGCTCCCCCTCCCACATGCTAAGTGCCTACGAAGCTGTTGATCCGGGGTTGCCAGGTTGTTCCTCATGAAACATGTCGATTGCTTGGAGTCCGTCCACGTCAACCTCCGCTTCCCAGCTTTGTTCATGGTAGCCTTTCCACTTAATCAGGTACTACAGCTGTCGTCGAAATATCCTCGAATCGTCGATGCGTTGCACTTCGTATTCTTCTTCTTCTTCCACGATTACTGCCGGTGGTGCGGATTCGATTTGCCCTGGCAAGCTGTCTTCCAACACTTTGGTCAAATGGGAGATTGATTGTACTGGATGGATGTGAAGGTCCTTGGGAAATTGTAATCGATAAGCCCACGGACGAATAACCTCCGTAATATCGTATGGTCCCTGGCGTTTCAAGTCTAACATTTTGCTGGGTCATAGTGTTGTAGTGTTCCTTGCGTCCATCCAGACTCGATCCCCAATCTGCAACTGTATTCCTTCTCGTCACTGTTTGTCCGCTTGTTCTGCTTGAATGTCTTGTGCCTGAGTCATTTCAGCCTTCATTTGTTGGAAGAGATCGTTCATTTTCTGGGAGAGGGCATTTGCGTTTACTTCCCTGATATCATTTCCATTCGGAATCGGATGTTGACTGAAGGTCATTCTTGGATGGAACCCGTAATTGCCGAAAAACGTTGAGTATTCTGTTGTTTCTAAGAGGTGATTGTTCGTTTCAAACCCAGCCATAGCTAGCCATTTTGTCCCATCGTTTCGCTGATAATGGACGAAAGCTCTAGCATATTGTTCCATAATGGTGTGCATTCGTGCTGTTGGTCTGTCTGTCTGTGAATGGAACGCGGTTGAGTGCATTCGTTCAATTCCGAGTCTTTCACAAACGTGTCTCCACAATTTCGACGCGAAATGGGGCCCTCTGTCCGATATTATGGTGTTCGGTAAGCCATGTAACTTGAACACCTCATGTATGCACATCTCGCCCAGCCTCTTGCCGTCTGTATCATTCCGACATGGCAATAAATGTTTCATTTTTGACAATCTATCAACCACTACCTATATGGCTTTGTAACCCTCGCTTTCCGGTAGTCCCACCACGAAATCCATCCTCAGATTCTTCAATGGTTGTTGCGGTATTTCCAGTGGTTTAAGCCATCCGTGGACCTTCTGGTGAGTTGCCTTGCTGTGTTGGCATATATGGCAGTTGCGTACGTATCTATCCATGTCTTTCCTTATGACTGGCCATTGATGATTTCTTTTCTGGAGTTCGAGGGTTTTGGCTCGTCCTGGCTGTCCGGCTGATGGGATATCGTGATGTTCTTTTAACAACTTCCGCTTGTCCTCGCCCTGAAGTTCCGCTGTATTGATACATAATCCTTCGCTGCCGTCGAATGGGCAGTTCTTGCAAACATATTGAATTCAGTTCCATAACTCTTTCGGATCAGTTTCATCTTGATTTACCACATCCGCGAATGCAACCACCAGTCCTTGTTGTATTGTTTTGTCAAGATTCTCCGTCTTGAGCACGATTTGTTGGGTTTTTTCTGCCCCCCCCTTCGGAGGTATGTCACCTGGCATTCTGGTGAGTGCATCGGGCTTCTGGCCTTGTCATCCCGCGTGATATATAATCTTGAACTTGAATCTTGACAAGAATTCAGACGATCTGGTGTGTCTTTTGATGAGTAATATCGACCTCATATAGTATTCGAGGTTCTTGTGGTCAGTAAATATTTTGATTGGATGTACTGACCCTTCGCATTCTAGCCTCCATTGGTTGAGGCTTTTCACAATGGCATCCAATTCCGGATCGTGGATCTAATAGTCCTCTTCCGCAGGTGTATGTTTCTTCGAAAAGAATGCGACCGACTGGAGCATTCCTTCATCGGCATATTGAGATAAGACTCCTGCGCACACGTAGCTTGAAGCGTCGGTTTCCAAAACGATTTCCTTTTCATAATCGAAATGTGCTAGGACTGGTGCTGTCGTAAATGCTTCTTTCAATTCTGCATATGCTCTGTTTTGGGCCGGGCCCCAGTGGAATGGTACCAGCTTTTTCGTAAGTTTTGTTAACGGTTGGACCTCCCTGCGATTTTCTAATGTGCTTAGATACGGATGTCTTCATGCAAGATCATCACGAAGCATTCTTATTGGCGCAGAAACACGTTTCTGTTGAGGCTATTTGAGGCTCTCACGTTCGTTGCCTCCGATTGGTCTTGATGTCGTACTGACACTATCTGCTCAGCGTAACCCATCTAACTAGCTAGCTAGAGCCGCAACTCCACCATCAGTATCGTATACTTTCAGGTGTCAAATACGATCGCTGCGACCGTACGTCCCCTCTGATTGTTCTTCGCTATGTAATGCCCTCATCTGCTCGACATCACTCATCTAAGTTCGCACATTTAGCTAGCTAGCTAGAGCCGCAACTCCATCGTAACTATCGTATACTCTGAGGTGTCAATTACGATTGCTGCGACCGTATTCGTGCTATCATTTGTCTGCAACTCTTCATTTCGTAGTTATCACTCAATGTTGCGTATCGATAACTAACTTCTTCTGGGTCATGCTGCCATGGCGTTCTTGGTTGATTTAGCCTCAGCCTAAATTTGTCAACACACAGTACTGGAGCATAATCGTTGCTTGCGTATCATTCGTTTGGTCTCTATTTCCTGTGTGCTTTGAAACATTTTGCTGTAATGAGAATATCTGTACTTGCTTATCGTGGTTAGTTATTGTGAAGTTTTTCGCCGGATTGACGTTCTTGGTTGATTTAGCTTCATTTGTTCACATGCAGTAGCGGAGCATAATGGTCGCTCGCGTATCATTTGTTTAATCCCAATTCCGGCCCACATTTAAACAATTGACATGATGAGAATATCTGCACTTGCTCATCGCGGTTAGGTATTCCAGATGGCTTTCAAACAGTGAATCGTGTTTGTCTCTGAATCGACGATATTGAGATTCGTAATGTCGTCGGTGGCTTAACATCGTTCGTCTGCATGTGCTCATCCTGCTTCACCGCTTTTTTCTTTGTGTGTGCCCTGCGCCTCCTCCTCCCTTGTATATATTTTCTTCTGTGCTGCTTAACCTTTATGCTGACGTTCATGGTCCCCTCTGTCATCTTGCTGTTTCCTCACAATTTTAGGTTATAAAGCATGGCGTTGCTCTCCCGTAAGTTTCCTTTTCGAATGGCATTTGCTCTACATTATTTCGCTTACATATCCAGATCGTATGCAGCCTGCCAAGAGCCATCCCGACTCGATTTTCTCGAGCCAGCCACGAATCCACCCATCCAGATTAACTCCAATCGGCCGAAATCCAGTCCGCCCTGATTGTGTCATGCCAGGCATAAGCTAATCGGTCCAGATCGTATCCAGCAAGCGGAATGCCTATCTTCCAAGCTTGTGTCCAGCGAGCAGGATGTCTACCCGTCCGAATTCTCTCCTGCCAGCCGTGAGCCAGTCTGTCAAGATCGTGTCCATAGATGATCAATGACTCCAGTGGTCCGGGCAATGGACCCGTGCAGTTCGGGTCCGTCCATGTCCAGTATCGACTACTACTAGCCCACCGCCACTACCTCCGCTGCTACCGCCACCATCGCTACCACCTCCACTGCTGCTACCTCCTCCACCGCTGCTACCTCCTACTCCACCACTGTATCCGCCACCACCACCGTCATCGGCTCCATTTCGTTGCTACGATCGTCATATCTGCTTGAAACCCTTACATCGTGACTGTTAAGTTATCTTGCTGTTGTCATTTTCAAATACTACTTAATTTCAAACTGTCAGCATGCATTGAATCTGTGTCGTCTTGGGATTGTGGTCATTTGTCCGAACGCTATTCAGCGACACTCTGACGACGGTTGTGCTTGCAGCTGTGTATAATAATCATGTATTTCGTCAGGTCGTGTTCTATTGACCGAGTTATTTTGTCTCATATCGCGCTTCGCAGGCTTTTTTTTTTCTTAAAATGCTTCGTGACGTTTCCAGTCTTGCATCTGAACTACATAGTCTCTCTGTCATCTTGCCGTTTGTGCACGATTTTGGAGCTGTAAACCATGGCGTTGCTCTCCCGTACGTTTCTTGTTCGCACGACATCTGCTCTATTTTACTACATCGGCTCTTCTTTACTACATGTTGTTTTAGCTTCTGTATTCATTTTTTAATATGGCCTATTCTATGTAATTCACCTCAGCTTTTATCCACAGTTTCGACGTTTGCAAATTCCGTACCCAACGTCTTCATTTCATTGGTCTAATACCTGTTTGACTACAATTCTTGCATCGTGCCCATCTTCTTTCTATTTCCGTTGTGTTCCATTCACGGCGAACCATCGGTTTGAGATCGTCTCCAGCCAGCAGCCAGCAAGCCCATCCAGATCGCGTCCAGCCAGCCCATCCGAAGTGTGCCCATCCAGTCCCTACTCAAGCCATCTCGATCGTCTGCAGCCAGCTGAGAGCTAATCCATCTGAATCATGTCCAGCCAGCTGAGAACTAACCCGCCTCGATGGTGTCTAGCCAGCCCATGAAGATGGTGTGCATCAACCCGAGAGCCAGCCCATCCAGATCATATCCAGCCAGCCGAAAGCCAGTCAATGGAGATCGTATCCAACCTACCGAGAGCGGATCCATTTAGGTTGTTTGCGTCCAGCCAAGACACGCCTATAAGCACATATATTGGCTGCACTTACACTAAGGGCGACAATGCTGCATCCCTAGCTATTTTGTCTGCAACTCTTCATTTCGTAGTTAATACTGAATATTGTATATCGATAACTAACTTCTTGAAGATCATATTCTTGGTTGATCATAATCGTCAGATGCATATCATTCATTTAATCCTTATTCCGGCCCATATTAGAATGTTTGACGTAATGAGAATATCTGCACTCGATTATCCCGGTTAGGTATTCCTGATGGCTTTCAAACCATGCATCATATTTATCACCGGATCGACGATGTCGACTTTACTCATCTAGCTAGCTAGAGCCACTACTCCATCGTCACTATCGTATATTCTGAGCTGTGAATTACGAGCGCTGAATAGTCAAAACTCAATGTTGCATATTGATAAACTAACTTCATCTTGGTCGTAACACCGTGGCGTTCTTGGTTGATTTAGCTTCGGGCTAAATTTGTCGATATCCCGGTTATGTATTCCTGATGGCTTTCGAGCTTTGCATCGTGTTTGCCGCCAGATCCAAGTCATCGAATTTCGTAATGTCGTCAGTGGCTTGACAGCATTCGTCTGGTGCTCAGTTCGTGGCGTTTTGGGGGCATTCGAACTTCAGCATACCGTGTGCTGATCCTAACTACTTCACCGCTTGTTTTCGATGTGTTTGCTCTCCACCACCACCTCCTCTGTTGTCTATACCTTTCCCTGCATATTATCTCTCCTGCGCGAAACAGAAGTGTAACAGCTTTCTCCGGTTATATTGGACATCTATTCTCATGTAACGCAATTCGTTCGATCTCGTGGAATCGTACACGGAAAATGACATCCTCCTTGCAATTCGCCTCAGCCTATATGCTTGATTATATTGGTTTGGAATCCGAAGTAATGATGGACGCCTCGCAACCAACATCTAAACGTTATATGGCTACCGTACCCGTGCCCGATGTTGTTCCCCTCCCAGGAATACCTGAGTACAATAAGTTGGAATCGACGGTCTCTATCGACAACCTCGAAGCTTCGGTTACTGCATTCTTCCCCAGCGGTACGGAATTTTACTCTCCCTGTCATATCGTCCATGTGTGCGCGAAATTTGTCGCGTTAACGACAAGACCTTTGGTGTTGGACATTAGTATGCATCAATCGTGCGTTTCTCACATTGTCAGTTTCACTGTTTTAGCTTTTCCTAATGTTTCTTCGAAGTTTAAACGGTGACGTCGATAATCCTCCTGATGTCATGCCGTGCCCTATTCACATTTGCGGCAGAGTCGAATCTGTTTACCGAGATCTGCCGGAAAATGGTCCGTATCGGGGCTACAATGTGCAGACTGGCTGTTGGATGAGGGAATTCACTCGTTCGGATGATTTTATCGTACGCGTCGTTGTGCCTCCCAACAAACGATTCGATAAGACTCCACTTCCGCACCTCAACTCTCTGGTTAACCTTCATGGTTATTTGTTTGGTCATGATAAGGTGTCGGGTATACTGATTATTATGCTTAAGGAATTTTCGTTTTTACCTAAATCTTCTTCCACATCTGAGGAGAATTCTATTGGTGACAGCACTCCAGCCAGCACACCTCGCAAGAAAGATTGGAGTCGAGCTCCTCCTACAACTCCTAAGTCAACAGCAGGAAACCCTTCGGCGGATTTGCCATGCTCTACTGCTCCTCCGCCCGCCTCGGAGAAACGTAAACATACGCCTTTGTCTCCAACCCCCATACGGACTGTAACGATTTCAGATGGCAATGCATCTTCCAGTAAGTTACCTGTCGTACAATTTGCGTTTGTCATGAATTTATCGTGTAGCTTCTTCGTTAACTATTCCTGCCGCCTCTCCTGATGATTCTGGCGATACCGACATGCTGCATGAAGAGCCTGCCCCTGGCATAGATGACATTCCAGTTGCCAAAAATCTCAGAAAATCAACCTGTGGGAAGGTTTCAAGTTCTTGATTGTTATGCGATGGTTCGATGATGTTTTGTTTTATTTGTCATATCAACTTATTGTATGACTATCCGTTGTGTTTGTTTGTTTGAATCATAATGTATTCGGCCGCTTGCGGCCATGAAATAATCTAACCTTTTCCACCACACATCCCCAGCGTGAACCTCGGGTGTGCCCTCAGCCCTCTTGGGTCCAAGTCGTGTGCTCGCCTTCTCCTTGCCCCCAATTCCCCTACTATTCATTGTGTTACCTTCGCTTGAGTGTTTTCGACTTCATGCTCTATATAAACCGTGATGTTTTTCTTCATTCGTATTGAGACCGTCCTGAAATCAGACATGCCTCGACGTCCAGTGTCAGTTGAAGAGTGCCCTGAGAGTAACTGACTTGCATGTCAATGTATTCGCCAACATCTTCTTCAAAGCAATCAACCTTCTGTTGTACCTACACCATGCCCTACACGTACTATTGAAGATCGTGGTGAACGCGATCGTGCAAGCCATCGAGTGAGTCGTCAATCCGCCCAATCTCACTCTAATGCGGGCGGTTCCAACAGGTGGCACAGTCTACACTCGCAACGTATTGATACTTTGTCATTATGCTGGGCAGAAGATAGGTGTGGTGGAAGATGTGGAACTATAATGCTTAATATAGAATCGAATGATTCCAAATAGTGTTGTTTCAAGGGACAATTTCCTTCTCTTGATCTGCCCGAATATCCTGCTGGGGTTGACGTTATAGTCTCTAATGGGCGCGCATCAGAGATATCCAGGAAACTTAACAATCTGTTCTGTTTTTCTACCATTGGTACTGAAGCCACCGGATGCTTTGTTAAATTACCTACACCATCTTTCGTCGTACTGTGCGGGGGCAGTTATCACTGTATGTTGGACGTTTCTCGTGGTCAACATCCCGCCGGTTGGTTTCTCTACGCACCTGACGAGAGGAATCGAGTAGCTGCCGAGCAACGTGCCGACAATGATGTTGTTCGACGTATCGAGTTGCATCCCCGTCAATCTAATCCTTATGTTGAGAAGTTTCGTATGCTACGAGATCAACCACCAGGAGTCCCTTATGCTTTAGAGCTTAAGAATCAACCTACCACTTCTAACGAAATTGCTGCTATCTTACACACTAACACCATTGTCACCCACTGCCCTCGGATTGTATATGTTTGGCGTAACAGCCCTGTTTCCAATCAAGGCGAATTCATTGACATTCTTTCCAGCCATTACAAGCCTCTTCAATATCCTATGATTTTCTTTCACACTTCATCAGGTTGGAGTTACAACAGACATCCGAAATTGACGCAAATGCAATACTACCGAATTGGACTACTGCAGAATGACGAACGTTTTCGCTCTTTGGGTAGACTCACCAACGAATACTTGGTTGATATGTTTTCCAGTATGGAAGATGATCATTTGGATTACCAGTATCACGGATTAATCGATAGAGCCAAAGGTGACCGAGATATCAACTATCATTTGGGATCACATTGGATTGGGTCCAAAAGTTGGGCTTCTGAACAAGTGGCGGACGCTTTAGCTTTATGTCGCGAATTCGGAAAACCATCGTTGTTCATCACAGTCACCACGAATCCCAACAGGCCACAGATTGATGAACGTCTTTATCCTGGTCAGACAGCCTCTGATCAGCCTAGTGTCGTCACGTGTGCTTTCAGATCTTGTGTTTCATTGATGATGAAATCAATTTTGTAAGTTATTTCCTTCCTTAGTTGTACTTGCTGCATCTGACTACCGTCTGAGTGCCAATTCAGGTCAATTAGTTTATCAGGTCAAAGTTATAGAATTCCAGAAGAGAGGATTGCCGCATGCACATATAGTGTTAAAAGTAGCCACCCTGAATAACTACAATACTACATTTTTGTCTCACAATGTCACAGATACATCCTGAATTACCCGTTAAAATGATCGACTCTGTTATTATGGCCGAATTGCCTGAAGACATAGAACATCCAGGCCTGCGGGAAAAGATTTTAAGATTCAACATTCATCGAGAAGACCACCTTTCATCTCCAGAAAACCGTTGTTATAAAAACAGTTAATGCATATATGGTTATCCGAAACCTCTGCAGGAAACTACTACTGTGGATAAGGATGGCAGAGTACTGTATAGGCGTCGTAACGAAGTGGATAAGATGGTCGTTTCTGACATGCCTTTTTTGACCCAATTGATGGATGGTCACATTAACGTCGAAATCACCTCCACTGTCAATATCTTTCTGTATTTATACAAATACATGTTTAAAGGTTCTGACAGTGCTCAATACTCAATATCGGACCCCAATAGTCACATCAACGAAATTAAGGACTTCATCAACGCTCGATACGTCAGTGCTGCTGATGCTACATGGAGAATATTTGGTTTCGAGATGACAAGGAAGCATCCCAGTGTCAGTTGTCTTCCAGTACATTTGCCAGGCGAAAACTTTTCCCAAATGCAATGTTGTGATGGTAACGCTTCAACTGTTATTAAGCTGTTGCGATACTTCGCCAGACCCCGAGATGAACGTTTTGCTGACCTCAAGTATACTGAATTCTATACCAAGTTTATTCACAAACCTTTTCCTCAAGACGGTATCGTATTAGAAGATCAGTGGTTCGAACATCCTTCACCGGGTATCAATGTAACTCAGATCATTTCAGCACGAATGAGATTCAATATCATATGCAGATTAATTTTCATTTCTCCCCGTATGGGTGAACTGTTCTACCTACGTGCTTTACTCTTACACAAAGCTGCTTACAGTTACGCTGAACTTCGGAAAATCAATGGCATAACATACAATACTTTCCAAGAAGCTGCGACGGGCATTGGGTTGTTTGACAACATCGCTGAAGCCGAACTTTGTATACAACAAGCCATTTCTTTATACTACGCAACTTACCATTTGCGCTTTCTCTATGCTTAACTAATAGTTGACATACCTGCTTCCACAGTAGATTTGTGGGAACAATACAAGGTCGACTCTTCCGCTGACCATGCCCAGCGTTTCAATGACATCAACGATGCATACCTTGAAGCCTTACACGATATACATAAACTCCTTCTCACGCGTGGTTCCAACTTGAATAATTTCGAACTACCAGACCCAGGTCAACGTGTACAAGAGATAGATATTGAGCACGAGACTTTCATCAGTAGAATCGACGAATTGAATCAAATTTCCGCCCAAATGATTTCTTCTATGAATATCGAGCAGGCTGCAGTGTTTCGTGTGATTTACGATGCTATTACCGGTGTAGATCGCACAAACATGTGTTTTTACCTTGATGGCAAGACGGGACCGGGAAAGTCTTACATTGCTTTGGCTGTTTGTGTGAAACTGAGAACTGAAGGTCGCGTTCCTATTATCTCGGGTACCACCGCACTAAGTGTAACAACGTATGAGAGAGGACGCTCTGATCATTCAACATTCGGTATTCCGGTTTCACAGGTTTGCCAACCAT
This sequence comes from Trichophaea hybrida, assembly GCA_015178995.1. Lineage (NCBI taxonomy): Eukaryota > Fungi > Ascomycota > Pezizomycetes > Pezizales > Pyronemataceae > Trichophaea > Trichophaea hybrida. The sequence goes on from WHVE01000782.1 coordinate 47,253, forward strand.
ATATACATTATTATGTGGACTGATTTTTTTCGCAGGATGGTTCTGAACTACATTCTACACTGTCACTGAATTCTCAGCGAGCGTTGTTCCTCGCGGCAGCAGACCTTATCATCTGGGAAGAGATGCCTATGGCTCACAGATCTATTTTAGAATGTGTCGATGAACTTCTTAGAGGTATCACTGGCCGCGATATTCCTTTCAGTGGACAGCTTTTTCTGGGCATCGGAGACTTTGCTCAGGTCGCTCCTGTTGTATGTTATGCTGGCAAGACCGAAACTGTCAACGCTTCAATAGTCACTTGCCCTGTATGGAATGCGTTCATTCGCCTCCGTGTACACGAGCCTATTCGTAACACCTCTGATCCCGAATACGCCCGATGGGTAGATGATATCGGTCAGGAAGTAGCAGGTTTTGATGAAACGTAAGTACCTCTCGATATGATTGAAGATATTGAGGATATTGATGAAACCGTACAATTGCTCTATCCTCCGGAAACACTTGCAGATCCTGCAAGTTGCATTCGAAACTCTTTCCTCAGCCCTTTGAATTTCTACGTCGACATGTTTAATGAATTGATGCTGGCCCGTTTACCAAACGAAGAATGAATATTTCGCTCCATTAACTTGGTTTACTATCCTAACTTCATTCAGTCACGTATTACAGTTTCGATCGTGTTAAAGAAGACGAATCAAATATTCCAACTGATCATCCTGCTGCAACGATGGACTACCTCGCCTTACTACGTGAGAACGGGATTCCCGCGCAAGAATTGAAATTTAAACAAGGTTGCATCTGCACGACTATGAGGAACCTTGACGTTAACGAAGGATTGGTCAAGAACCGTTGTGTGGTGGTTGAACGTTTGCACAAAAAATCTGTCAAAATTCATCCTATCGATTCTGCTTCGGAACGTCGTACATTCTGCATATCACGTATTACCTTCGATTTCCAGCCCAACCATTGTCCTTGGACAATACAACGACGCCAATTTCCTCTTCGTTTGGCATACGCTACTACCTGTAACAGTTGTCAGGGCTTTACTTTGGATAAAGTTGTTTTGGATCTCCGATCAAGTGTTTTTGCACATGGTCAATTATATTGCAGTGTTTCACACGTTAGGAATAGAAAGGCAGGTCGGAAACTTATGGGTGAGGATAACGTCGCTGGGGAGACAAGAAATGTAGTATATCAAGAGCTGCTGTTGTGTAGTTAACCGTCAAAAGCTGCTGTTACATAATTAATGTCAATGTTCTCAACCGTCATCCACCGTTATCGTGCGGTTACTATATATCTTTACACAAAACCCAATCAAGTGCAGGAAGAATGGAGGTGTTCGACTCCGAGCTATGAGCAATCGGAATTGCTCTTCGGAAATCCGGTGCAAGAGCAGAGGAACCGCGGGCACACGGAGTCATGACATTGGCGATTTTCAGTGATTCACAGGCAGCTATCAGACGGATGGCATACTTGGACCCAAGGCCAAGGCAGCAGTTAGCGAGAGCGATCAACGGCCCTCCGCGGCCACGGCATCGAAGTCGTGATCCACTGGGTCCCTGGACACTCAGGCATCCCCGGAAATGAGGAGGCCGATCGGCAGGCTAACAAGGCACGAAATATCCGAGGATGCACAGTACGTGAGTGAATATACACCTCGGCTGCGATTAGAGCCAGACGGATTTCCAAAGGACAATCTGCGGCGAAGGCACAGTGGGAGGCCGACAAATGAAACAAGCACTTCGGCTACAGGCTAAAGTGCAAGGCCGGAAGCAAAAGACCCATCCCAATAACAAGCATTAAGTCTTTCGCAACCAGATTGTATCGACTAAAATCCGGGCATGCGCTCACAGGACTATACCTCAAACGCTTCAAACACCGAAAACACAACAAGTGCTGGTGGTGCGAAAGGACGACAACCCAGACGCGGGAGCATCTCTTTCGCCACTGCAGCCGGTGGAAAGACCAGCAGAAAGAGCTCTGGAAAGCGATGGGGAAGGCAACAGGCTGGAAAGCGGGCAGATTCCGGCACGTGCAGGTCTCTGAGCTGTTTTCCATGCAAAAGTGTGATCAAGAGGTTATGGACTTCCTAGCGGCTACTGACGTCGGGAAGTTGCCGCCCAAGCGAGTGGAGGAGTGAGGTTTTTCGGGGGTCTTCAGTTTGGCGGTCTCTCATTTCGGTTTTCGGTTTCTTTACTCTTACCTTCTTACGTTTTTTTTCAATCCTTTTATTTTTGCTTGAGCTTTCTTTTGTCAGAGTGGACGACGGGTAGCAGTTCGGAGCTTCGCCATCTAGCCGGCTTGCCCGGAGGCATCGGGGATTAAGGGTCTGTCATACTCTAAATAGAGTGAATACCGTGTGATTATCAAAAACAGAAAAACCCAATCAAGTGAGACATAGCCAATCACTTTGCTTACGTCCGTGTCTTGGTTGGACATAAGCAACCTGATTGGTCGAACCGATGACTATCATCATTCCTTTAACACAAGATAGTGCTTCGACGATGATGGTCAACGTATTGAGGCGGCGAAGCCGCCTCCGTTGCTAGTAATGAATTATACACACCGATGTCTTCATGCAATGTCCCCACGAAGCATTCTGATTGGCGGAGAAACACGTTTCCGTTTAGGCTATTTGAGGCTCACGAGTTCGTGGCCTCTGATTGGTCTTCACGTCATACAGAATCTGCTCGACGTCACACACTCGACGTCACACACACTCGACGTCACACATCTAGCTTGCAAGAGCCGCAACTCCACTGTCACTATTGTATACTCGTATACGTACTCTGTGGTGTCAAATACGATCGCTGCGACCGCATTCGTGCCATCTTGTGCGTGCTACCCTAGAACCGCAACTCCGTGATCGCTGCGACCGTATTCGTGCCATCTTTTGTCTGCTACCCTTCATTTCGTAGTCAACACTCAATGTTGCATATCGATAACTAACTTCTTCTTCGTTGTACTGCCATGGCTTTCTTAGCTTCCCGCCTCAATTGGTCAACATGCAGTAGCGGAGCATAATCGTCGCTCGCGTATCGTTCGTTCAATCGCTGTTTCTGGTCCGCTTTGAAACATTCTGATGTTATCAGAATATCTGCACTTGCGTTGTTATTCCTGATGGCTTTCGACCTGTACATCGTGTTTGTCGCCGGATCGACGTTCTTAGTTGATTTAACTTCAGCCTAAATTTGTCAACATGCAGTAGCGGAGCATAATCGATGTGTGTTTGTCGCCGGATCGACTTTCTTGGTTGATTTAGCTTCAGCCTGAATTTGTCAACATGCAGTAACATAGCGTGGCATAATCGTAGCTCGTGTATTGTTCGTTCAATCCCTATTCCGGCCCACATAGAAACGATTGACGTAATGAGAATATCTGCACTTGCTTATCCCGGTTTGGTATTCCTGAATCCTGATGGCTTTCAAACTGTGCATCGTGTTTGTCGCCGGATCGACGATGTCGAGTTTCGTAATGTCGTCGGTGGCTTAACATCGTTTGTCTGGTGCTTCGGATGTGGCATTTTGGGGGCATTCAAACTTCAGAATGCCATGTGCCCATCCTGCTTCACCGCTTTTTCGTTGTGTGCTCTGCGCCTCCTCCTCCATTGTATATACCTTCATCTGTGCTGCATAACCTTGATGTCTCCTATCCAGTTTCACTCGATCACTACTATCTTCACTTGATCAACAACTGCCAGCTCCTACCCAGCTTCCCTCGCTCACCACCAGCCAGCTTCGCTCGATCAAATACCACAATCTCCTGCCCAGCTTCGCTCGATCACCACCATCTGTATTCGATCAACAACCGCCATCTTCTCTCAAACACCACCATCATTTCTTGATCAACAACCGCCAGCTCCTACCCATCTTTTCTCGATTAACAACCGCCTGCTCCTACCCAGTTTCACTCACTCACCACCACCCAGCATCGCTTGATCAAAAGCCGCCATCACCTACCAAGCTTCACTCAATCACCACCATCTTCACTCACCAGCTCCTACCTACCTTCGCTCAATCACCACCAGCCCTCTTTGCTTCATCAACAGCCGCGAACTGTTACCCAAATTCGGTCAATCACCACCATCTCGCCCGACCATCAGTTTTCGGTTTCCATACTCAACACTATCAGCACTTGGAATCTCCATGTCCAGCACCCAGCCAGCCAGTCCAGATCATGTCCAGCCAGCCGAGAGCCATTCCGTCCAGATCGTATCCAGTCAGCTGAGAGCTAATTGATCCAGATCGTATCCAGCCAGCCGAGAGCTTATCCATCTAGATCATATCAATCCAGCCCGTATGCAACCAGCCTGTCCAGATTGTGCCCAGTCAGCGATCAGCCAGCCTGTCCAGATCGTGTCCAGCCTGCCGAGTGCCAGCCCGACCAGAGCCAGCCCGTCCAGAACCACTCCAATTAGCCAGGAGCCAGTCCGTCCAGATCGTGTCCTGTCAGCCATGAGTTGATCAGTCGCCGGCTCTGATATGGAGTGAGTCTCTCGATCCACATCGGTGTCGCCTGTTGCTAACGAGTGCCCGATGGCATGCTCTGATAGCCGGGATCAACAACCGCCATCTCCTACCCAGTTTCACTCCATCACCACCATCTTCACTCGATCAACAACCGCCAGCTTCTATCCAGCTTCCCTCGCTCACCACCAGCCTGCTTCGTTCGATCAAAAACCACCATCTCCTACCCAGCTTCGCTCGATCACCACCATCTTTATTCGATCAAAAACCGCCATCTTCTCTCAATCACCACCATCTTCTCTTGATCAACAACCGCCAGCTCCTACCCAGTTTCACTCGCTCACCACCAGCCCGCATCGCTTGATCAACAGCCGCCATCTCCTACCCAACTTCGCTCAATCACCACCAGCCAGCTTCGCTCAATCACCACTTGCTATCTTCGTTCAATCAATAGCCGCCAGCTTCTACCTAGCTTCGCTCAATAACCAACAGCCAGCTTCGCTCAATCAACACCACCCAGCCAGCCGGTCGAGATCATTCCAGCCAGCCTCAAGCTAATCCGTCTAGATCGTATCCACCCAGTCCGTCCAGATCGTATTCAGCCAGCCCGTCCAGATCGTATTCAGCCGGCCAGTCCAGATTGACTCGAGCCAGCCGAGAGCCAGTCCATCCATATCATTTCGAACCAGCCCAGTGCCAGTCCGTCCAGATCGCGTGCAGCGGGCATGGTGAGAAAGCAGGGATGCAGGGGTGGTGGAGTTAGGACAATATATACAGTGCCGTTTTCGCTTACATATTCAATTTATAAAACATTCTATTCTATGCAATTCGTTTCAGTTTCATCCAAAGTTTTGCGGTATTCGATTTCTGCACTTGTGACGCCTTCGGTTCATTGGTCTGATGTCTGTCCGACTCAAACTTTTGCATCATACCCATCTTCTTTCTGTTTCCGTTGTGTTTCATTCTCGCCCGACCATCGATTTTCGGTTTCCGTACTCAACACTATAAGCACTTGGTTGTCCATGTCCCGCACCCAGCCAGCCCGTCGAGATTATGTGCAGCCAGTCCATCCAGATCGTGTCCAGCCAGCTTCGCTCGATCAACAACCGCCATCACCTACCAAGTTTCACTCGATCACCACCATCACTCGATCAACAACCGCCAGCTCCTACCAAGTTTCACTCGATCACCACCATCATCATTCGATCAACAACCGCCAGCTCCTTCCCAGCTTGCCTCGCTCACCACCAGCCAGCTTTGCTCGATCAAAAACCACCATCTCCTGCCCAGCTTCGCTCGATCATCACCATCTTTGATCAACAACTGCCAGCTCCTACCCAGCTTCACTCGATCACCACTAGCAATCTTTGTTCACTCATCAGCCGCCAGCTCCTACCGAGCTTCGTTTAATCACCACCAGCCAGCTTCGTTCAATCAACAGCCGCCAGCTCCTACCCAGCTTCGCTCGATCACCACCAGCTATCTTTGTTCAATCAACAGCCGCCAGCTCCTACCTAGCTGCGCTTAATCACCACCAGCCAGCTCCTACCAAGCTTCGCTCAGCCAGCTTCGCTCAATCAACAGCCGCCAGCTCCTACCCCGCTTCGCACGATCACCACCATCCATTATTGCTCAATCAGAAGCTCCCAGTTTCTACCCAGCTGCGCTCAATCACCACCAGCCAGCTTCATTCAATCATCCCCCACCCACTCTAAGTCGGCTTCACTTTATTAACCTACAGCCAGCTTCGCTTGATCATCACACTCCAAGTCCACTTCGCTTGATTAACTCCAGTCAGCTCCCAGCCTGCTTCGCTTGATTATGACCAGCTAGCTTTGTTTGATCAACACCTGCCCACTGCCACTCCACTTCACTCGATTAACCACACCTCCCCAATGCGCATGTTGAGAAAGCAGGGATGCAGGGGTGGTGGTGTCAGGCCGCACTGGTAGATAGACAGATTAGCCCTTTTGGCACGAAGTAATTAGAATCAACCTCTGTCTGTCTTTCTCTTGCTTTCTCCAGAACTGTACACTCGCAAACCCACTAAGTGGTTTCGTGATGCCTTCGTTCGTTGGGTCTCTTTATTCCTCTCACCCTCTTCCTTCGCTCCTCGATCTACCTGACTATACTAGCATCCACACTGACCAATCAACTTGCTTGCGTCCCGGCAAATACTCGACGCCCATTGGCTGTCGTTACACACCGGTTCGAATCTGACTTAAGGCGCCTCCATTGGAGAACCATGGCTCTCGCGAGAGAAACCTAAGTCTAAGTCTAAAGCATACCCGGCTATCGGTTCGGCCAATTAGATTGCTTGCGTCCATGGATGTAAACAAAACGCAGTCAAAATATGGGCGGCAAAGCCGCCTCCGTAGCTAGTAATTTCTTATAAATCTTTGGTAGAAGTTCGCAAATCCTAAAAACGCTTGAACCTCGATTTGCTTGCCGGGAGCTTCCCATTCCTTAACCGCTGTTACTTTTTCCAGGTCCATTCGGATCCCATTTACCCCAACTATTAATCACAGATACTTCAGTTCCTATTGATGGAATTCGCATTTTTCCGCCTTCAGATACAGACCAGCTTCCTTAAGCGTCGTCATTATTGCTCTGACGTATTCCTTATGTTCCTTTAAATTGTCACTGGAATAAGGATATCGTCCAGGAATGCCGTACAGAAGATGTCCAGAAATGAGCGAAGAGTATCGTTAATGAATTCCTGAACACTGGCTGGTACATTGGTAAGTCCGAAAGGCATGCGAGGGATTCGAACAGGCCATAACGGGTCCTATATGCGGTTTTCCATTCGTCTCCTGCTGCTATTCGAATCATATTGTAGGCATCTCGGACATCCAGTTTGGTGTACCATTTGGCTTTTGATAATCTTAACAGTGTTTCCTGAATCAATGGTAATGGATAACGATTCTTTATCGTTCCTTCGTTGAGTCCTTGATAGTCCACTCAGAGTCGTTAGCCTCCATTCGGTTCAGGTGCGAACAACACTGGTGCTCCACATGGTGACGATGACGATCTGATGAACCGCTTTGGCAAGTTCTTTTCAATCCACTCTTTTAAGACCTGGAGTTCTTCTCTTGACAGGCTGTGTATTGGTCCGAAAGGTGGGGTGAAGCCATCTTGGAGTGTAATCTTATGATCGTATCGTCTATGTGGTGGTAGTCTTTCAGAGATTACTTTGTCAATGAGGGGGAGAAACTCATGATATTCCTTGGGAATTAGCTGTTCCAGCGGTTTCTCTTGAAGGTCCTTGACTTCTAGGGTCTTGTTGATTTCGTATAAGATTACAGCGTATACCTTGAGTTTCTTCTTTCTGTTTCGTCTCATGAATGGAGCTGCTGCTATGGCACATATGTCCAGATGTGGCCCATCTGGTTCAACTGTTTCCATATGATTCCCCCATACCCATACGCTTGCATGATGTTGACAATGCTTCTGGCAGTAATCTCTTTCGAATCGTATTCTTTTGTTTTGGAATTTGACTGTAACATCGTGAAGTTGTAGCCATGGTAATCAAAGTACGATTGTATCGTGTCCAGGTTTTGTAACGAATGCTGGTAATTGCTCCTGATGTCCGCGTATTCCTAGGTCTAATTTAGCCATAGTGGTAATGGTTGCTGATTCGATGGGTCTTCCATCTATAACTTCCAACTCCCTTGATTCGTTTAATTCTTTTTCTTGTAATTGATGATGGTGGACGAAATCTTTGTCAATAAATGCTATTTCAGTGGCTCTGCAGCCTATCAAAGCGTGGGTATCAATGATTTTGTGTTCTATTTTCAGCGAGTATTTCACAACGAGATATATGCTTTCCATAGAAGACTCTTTTATTTCTGCGCTTGATATTGAAAACTGCGAAATACCAAAACTAGCATTAACTGACAAAGGAGATTCGTTTCCAGCGCAATTGCCATTGGTATTGCACTGGACTAAACTTTTCCCGATTCCACTTCCTTTCCTTTTCCTGTTGTTGAATATACATCCGCCTCATTTGCTGCTTTCTTAAAAGGTGACACTTTCGTTTGTACTGATGCTGCCTTCAGCTTCCTTTGGCATGATGCCGCGAAATGTCTGCTATCCCCAAAGTACATGCACAGTTCCCTTTCCCTTCGTCTCTTTCTTTCCTCAGGTGTAATCTTTTTCCCATCTATTGCTGAGAGATCCATCGGAGCGGGGCCATGGTAGCCTGCAACTCATCCCGCGGGTGCCGAATCTGGGGTGGATATGGTGTTGGTTGTTGAATCGGACCTCTTGTATCCATCCTATTTCCCAGATTACTTTTCCACCGCTCTCCTCCTCAGTTGCGCATCTCTTATTGACACCATTTTAACGAAGTTGATCATGCTTTCTGGTTCCTCGATATGTTGTAAGGAGGTTTTGAGCTCGTTGGACAGTCCTTATCGTAATGCGTCCAGATGTGCATCTTCGTTCCATTTCTTGTCTACTTCATATCTTTGAAATTCCACGTAGTACTGGGGGAATTCGCGGTCTTGTTGTCTGAGTTTTGCGAGTTCTCTCTTCACCATTGCTGCTCAGTCTTGATTTCCGAATGCTACATCCAGCAGGTCAACTAGGTCTTTCAGGGTATTGAGCTTGACTTCCCGTCAGATTCCGTCACAGTGTGGCATTAATTGTACCAGGGCAACTCCTTTTAGATATCCAACTGCGTATTTCAGCTTCTTCTGTTCGTTGCTGAATGGCTTTGGTTTTCCAGCGATCTTTAGTGCCAACTGCACCTTCCACCATCGAAGTTCCTTCCTATCTTCTCCCGAGAAGCTTGTGATATCGTTCACTTTTTCTTCTCGCTCTTTTCTTCTCGCTCTTTTCTTTCCGTCCTTTCTGCTGTATCTGCCCTTCTTCCCTCGGTCAACTTCAGGATCCTGGTTATCTGTTGTCGATTTTCCTCCGCTAGATCCCTAAATATCTCCATTTGAGCCTGAGCATCTTCCAGATATTTTTTCAGTTCCGCCAGGTCTAGATTTGCTTCCTCCAATGTCTGTTTTATAATCCAGACTTCTTCTTCCAGGTTTGCATGCTTGCATGTCTCCAGTATTCCTGCGGCAGCTGTTGCTTGTTGAGTAAGCAGTAACTCCTGCTTCAAGTTCTCCCTCTCTTAAACGACTTTATCCCCTTCTGCCAACAACTCCGATATTTGTGCTTCCGCATTCTTCACAGATTGCTGTTCCTTGAGCAATTCGTTCAGTCTGCTGGTTGTTGGTACTTGGCTCAGGGCTGTTAGCCCATTGTTGATGTCCGCCATGGGATTCCTTAGCTGTATTTCATTCCTGGCTTCTATATTTTTTGCTGCCACGATTTCCAGCTCCATTTGTAGTGCTCCCGTCAACGCGACGTCGCGAGTTGGTCTCGATGATGCTCATCACATCTTGATAATGATGTTAAGAAGTTGCTGTGAGGAGGTTTATTGCGGTGAATTTGGAACGAGGTTTTCTTGAATTTGTTGAACTGCCGCTTCGATTTCTGCTTCTAAAAATGTGTTGACCATTCACCAGAAGAATACCTCGTGTTGGTTGGGTGTTGTTATGATGATCAGCGGGGTTGGAAGAGGGCTCGGGTGTAATTCTCGGTCCACTCAATTTCACTTGTTTGCCTTCCGCTCGTTGTTATCTGCCCACGAGATTTGGCATTCTATAGCCTTCTGTGTTGCCTTGATCGTGGATTCTGATTTTGTGGATTGGGCGTCTACTGCTCTTCCGATTGTTGTGTGGGTGCCTCCGCAGTTATGTTCGCAGTAGCACGGGTCTTCGTCCTGACAACTGATATGAAGACCGTAATATTTGGTCCAGAAGTATTTGAATACTGTGTCGTTGATTTTAAGTCCTCCTCCGTTGCTTGCTGCTTCCGTCCAGTAGCTGTTCCAGGGAGATACTGTTTGTGGTTCGTCCCAGAAGTAACCTTCCAAGGGTTCTTCGGTGTCGTTGAGGATAGCGTCGATGCTATCAAAGGCGTTCAAGGGTTTTTGCTCAAAGAGGTTGGTGGTTCGACCGGGTAGGTCAAAGAAACTGATTCGAGATTGTTGAGGTTTGTTGTTGTCGTATGCTGGCATTTACTCAAACGTGTTGGATCCTTCTCTTCGATATTTCCAGATGCACACTATACAAATGTGTCTCCAGAAACTGAGTACTGTTATCCGGTTTTCGAAGTTTCCAACAGATTTCAACACCAAGCACTGGGGATTGCAGGGACTGTGACAAAAGTATCAGCCGCTTCGGTGTTGATAACAGCACATGTACTAAATTATAACCAGTAGAAACGATTGTTGACTCGTTCTTCTGTCAAGGTTTCAAGGCTCGGAGTTCTAGGGGTTATGAAAACAACACTAAAAGGAGGCAGTGATCGTGGGTACTGCGTGGCAAACATGAGACTCAAATTCCGGAATCACAGACGTGAACAATGGTTGGTGCCGAAGCTATTGATTGTTTTGTAGACTAGAGAACGAGTGAAGAACAAACCTATCATCGCCAAATCCAGCGTCCTTATATACAGTTAACGCGACCGTCGTCATCTTTACTCACTCGGACCAAAATACATCCTAACTCCGCCCAACTATGTACGCAACCCTTTCAGTCTGCGCCATACTCCATAACCATTACGCCATATTTACAACGCAACCAACAAACCTTGATTCCTTCCATCAAAACCTGTCTTACTCCATAACCATCACACCATATTTACAACGCAACCAACAAAACCTGATTGTTTCCAATAAAACCTGATTCCTTCCATCGAATCCTGTTTTCCTTCATATTCCCTTTACCCATCATCGATCCTTACTCTCTCTTCGATCCTCACTCGACACAACCGTGACAGAAAAGTGTCAGTTCGGAATAGCTGAAACACCATTCCTCGGATTCATGGTGAACGGAGATGGTGTATCGATGACTACAGAGATGATCACCGCGATCGCAGGCTGGCCCCACCTGTCAGGGTTTCAAGGCTCGGACTTCTAGGGGTTATAAAAACCAAACAGGAGGGTGCAGTGATCGCGGGTACTGCGTAACAAAACTAGAGACTCCACATCCGGAATCACAAAGGTGAACAAAGGTTGGTGCTGAAGCTATTGATTATTTTGTAGACTAGAGAACGAGTGAAGAACAAACCTATCCTCCGCAAATCCAATGTCATTATATACAGTTAATGCGACCGTCGCCTTCTTTGCTCACTCGTTCCATGATACATCCTAACTCCACCCAACTATGTACGCCACCCTTTCAGCCGGCGGCCTACACCATAACCATCACGCCATATTTACAACGCAACCCACAAAACCTGATTCCTTCCACCAAAATCTGATTCCTTCCAACAAAACCTGATCCCTTCCAACAAACCTATTTTCCTTCGTATTCCCTTTTCCCTTCATCGATCCTTACTCCGTCTTCGATCCTCACTTGACACAACCGTGACAGTAGCTCCCCTCCCACATGCTAAGTTCCTAGAAAGCTGTTGATTCGGGCTTGCCAGGTTGTTCCGCATGAAAAACATCCATTGCTTGGAATCTGTCCACGTTAACCTCTGGTTCCCAACTTTGTACATCGTAGCCTTTCCACTTGACCAGGTACTGCAGCTGTCGTCGAAACATCCTCGAGTTATTGATGCGTTCCACTTCGTATTCTTCTTTTCCGTCCACGATAACTGCCAGTGGTACAGATTCGATTCGCCATGGTAATGGGTCTTCC
>WHVE01000783.1:0-59375 GCA_015178995.1 Trichophaea hybrida
CAGACCTGACCTCGCATACACTATTACCCATCTCTCTCATTCAACACAAATCCCTCCACTACACATATGGCCGCCGCCAAAAGAGTTCTTCGATACCTTCAAGGAAGCAAAGAGTTAGCCCTCTTTTATCCCTGGAAATCACCTCTCAAACTTACGCTATTCGGATGCATCATATGGAAACGATCTCGACTCAAGACGAAGATTTTCTGGATATCTATTTCAACTGGAGACTCGACAATCTCGTGGCGTTCTCGCAAGCAAAGGTCCGTCGCAACTTCCACCTGTGAAGCTGAATACATGGCCCTTTCCTTGACTACGAAACACACCTTGGTTACAACGAGGATAAAGAGTTGTTAAAAAATGATATTCCAAATTCATCATGAGCGATTCAAACACTGCCATCGATATTACAAATAATCCAAAAATAAACGACCGATCAAACACATCGACATAGCCTATCACTTCACACAAGAGCAAGTTGAAGCCAGAAATATCACAGTGTTATATGTTCAGTCGTGAAAATATTGCAGATATATGTACAAAGGAATGTCACGAGAAATATTGGAACATTTATGTAAGAGTTTTTCTGTACAAAATGAGAAGGGGTGTTATAAAATTGGGATCGTGGCTTGGATTAGTCAAGTATATATTTTCTTTCACATGTTTTCGGATGTTAAATGATAAGTTTAGAACGACAAAAAGCCGCAGTATGACAAGCACTTATCATAAAGATAGCGCTCGTATTCCTCATATTACAGTTTTATTATGTAGTCATAAAGACTTGTAATCTATATCAACTACAGGGTTATATATAACTCACATAACATCATCAATCACGCCATCATCACGCCATCGATACCACATCGATCACACCATAGTCACTATGACACATAGCTACCACACCATCACGAAATGACTCCTTTTTCAGGGTCAACACGATGCCCATCAGCTTTTTCTTTCATTTAGAACGAACGCTGGTTTATGTATAAAAGACGTGGTTTCCCACCTCTGTAGATAGTTTTTTCTATATCGCACATACAATTAGATAGCAATACTACAGTTTGCCCTCTATCTTCCTGAAGCTTAACATCTTCCGACATTCTTCACTTAATTCTATTCTGTACTATTTTATGACTATATTCCTTCTCGGACCTAGAGTCAGAATACACAAGACCGAATCACCTTCAACTTTGGACGAGTTCAGTTTGTTATCTCTCTCACAATTCACACAAGACTTAGAAGAGAGTATCGACCTCGTTCATCTCGAAACAACTGCGACGGTCTCTACTGCTATTGTTCCGACTCAGATCTCGAAGTTAGGTATATATGGGGATTTGACCACTATCACCAGTCTATTACCCTCCCTCAATCCTCTCTTAAACACTCGAAGCAGACCAAGACGGATACCTAGAATTCTGGTTCGATACCTTCGATGAATTTACACCTGAAATTCCAACGGTTCTGGTAACTCTTCGACACCACCCTCTCACCTTTACATTGCTCAGCTCCATCAAGAAAATCATGGTAGATGAGTGATTCAGAAGAAGAGTACCACAACTACCTCCCAATATCTTCGCAGCGTCCGCAGGATATTCAAAAATCCTGTACCACCTTCAACACATCTCCCTTACCTCCATCGCCCAACATCCCCACATCAGGAGAAGCATCTGGCAAGCAACCTGAGTTCAGTTTTTCATCAGAATCAAAGCAGATGTGATTGACAAACCTGCTAGTGTAAAACTCGATAATATCAAAGTACTTGAAGGACAATCCAATTACAATGTGTGGGCGGCGACAATGAGTATCATGTTCAAGGGATGAAATGTTATGAGGTAGTGATAGAAGGATTAACACCTGCAGATGATACCGATAGAAAAGCAGTTGCAGCATACGACCACTTATGCTACAAGCACAGACCATCTTCATCCAAGTGGTTTCCAGCGACATTCTCAAAAGAATTGTCGAACTTGGATCACCCCATACGATGTGGACATGGCTGCGCACCGAATATTACCGAGACACTGCTTACGCATTTGTCTATCAAATCACAACCTTTACCTCCCTCTCCTCCTCCTATACAACATCCACCTCGCTCTCTGATTTTATCACCAAATTCGAAACAGAATGGCGAAATTTACAGAAACTTGCAAGAGCATCAAAAGACACCTATCGCAAGAATTTCGCTGCCTTTCTTGACGAGGACAAAGCCAAGAGAGACATCCTCCTTGGATTTCTCGTACAACATCATCAAAATGTTGTCGATAATCTTACAACAAAGGACGACTTAACATTTGCCGATGTAAAGAAAAGACTCATCGATATGTCTCCTACAATCACTGGTTCATCCGAAACCGCCCTCACAACAGTTCAACAATCAAAAGGTGGAAAAAACAAGAAAAACAAGAAGACTGAAAAGAAATCCGAAGTTAAGGATTGTACCTGGTGTGCAAAATTTAACCCCGGAAAATCCACCGGTCATACTTGGAATAATTGTTTCCGCCTCAAGAAACACAATGAGGAAAAGAAGAAGGAAACCAAAGATACAAGCAAGAAAGAAGAAGCAAACGTCGCTACCAAAACTCAACAAGTAAGAACCAAATCCTTCTATTTCGACACGGCCTGTACCTCACACATGACCCCTTTTCCAGACAGACTTCAAAATTTCAAAACATGTTCCGGACTTGTAGAGTCCAGTTCAAAGCAACAAATGGAGATCAAGGGAAAAGGAGATATTGTGATGGACTGTGTTCTTAAAAATGGATTGGTTTCAACTTTTTGCGTTCGCAATGTTCTTTATGTTCCCCAGTTAGGGAAAGCTCTTAATTCTTGGAGGAAGCTACGAAATGAATACAGGAAAATTGGAGAAGGGGATTATATCTCGGTTATGAAAAACGATAAAACAATGTTTGAAGCAAAGTTTGACGGTCAACTGTTTTAAATACCTGAAGTGAATCATTCAGCGTTTGCTACTTACGAGTTCTGGCATCAAGCTTTAGGACATACTAATAAAAATCCTAAGCTATACGATGTTAAACTACCAGCGAAACCTGAAAATTTTCACTGCGACTCGTGCACCAAAGCAAAATTGACCAAATCACCTCGCCCTTCAACTATCGATAAAAATCGAAAGAAGCTTGATCTGATTCATTCAGATCTGTGAGGACCGTTTTTAGTTTCCCCCTACGGAGGGTCTCTCTACTACATCACCTTAATCGATGATGCTACTCGATATGCCTGGGTTAAGTTTATGAAAAAGAAGTCAAGTACCAGGCAAATTCTTAAGGATTTTGTTACCGAGCTAGAACTTCAACATTCCAAAACACCCAAAAGCTTTCGAACCGACAATGGTGGAGAATATGTTTCAAACGAACTGAAAGACTACCTAAGACAGAAGGGGATAGTTCATCAATTCACTCCCCCTTACTCTCCAGAATCAAATGGCGTGGCTGAAAGACTCAATCGAACAATAGGAGAATCACTTCGAGCTATGCTTGAAAGCGCTCCTACATACGACAAAAGACTTTGGACAGAAGCAGTTTCAACTTCAGTGTGCCTAAATAACCGACAACCTCATTCGGCAGTGAAAGATCAAACTCCTTATGAACCCTTCTACGGTAATACACCCTCGATCACGCATCTTAAACCCTTTGGCAGTGAATGTTACATTCATATCCCTAAACAGCAACGACTTGCGGGAACAAAACTTCAATCAAGGGCACAAAGAGCAATTGTCACTGGATACGCAAACGACGACCATCACTACAGAGTCCACCTACCTGAATCCAAACACACACTTGTCACTAATGATATCTTCTTCCCTCCGTCGAAAACTGAAGGGGATTCATCATACGATAAGTCCTCATATGCAAAACTAAAATCAATACCTCGAACCTCAATTGAACATCGATCTGACAATGCAAAATTCCCTTCCAATGATATGTGGATAGCATGGATGGAACGGAATCCCTCAGAAACTAGAAAATTATTCGACTAAGGCAATGAAGACGTTATGAGATTAGTTGTACAACAATATGATCAAGAACAACGATCAGGATTTCTAGGCCCAGACTACTGGACATTCGAATTAGATGAAGATCAAGAATCAATTCACACTCCCCAACGACAAAGTCATTTCTTTACCGGACCTCCCGAAGAAGATCCAACTCAACCTCCCCCCTCGCCTCCTCAAGAGCAATACCACCACCAACTTCATGGTGGTGATAACTCTTCCACAGAGCAACCACAACAACTACAAGTTACCGATGTTGCTCAATAACACCCCACTACGGGTGTTACCACAAGAGCGGGAAGACAAGTTGGACCTCCCAGAGAATGGTGGAGAATAGAAACTCAGAACGAGCAAATTCTTGATAGAACAATGCGCGACGCTGATGAAATATCTCTCTCCCTGGACTCCGAAGAAAGCTTACTCACATCAATACTTATTGAAGAACCTCAAACGTTTCGACAAGCCAAGTCCTCACCAGATTGGTCTGAATGGAAAGTCGCAATCAACGAAGAATTTCAATCACTCAAAGATAACGACATGTGGGATGTAGTATCCAATCCAACAAATCGCAAGATAGTTGATTCTCGATGGGTATTCAAGATCAAAACAGACGCCAAAGGAGAAATTCAACGATACAAAGCTAGACTAGTTGCAAAAAGATTCAGTCAAATTCACGGTTCTGACTACGACGAAATCTTTTCACCTGTTGTTCGTTATGATTCCCTAAGACTACTGTTAGCCATTGCCGCCTGTAAAGGGTGGAAACCTCATCAACTCGACGTCAAGACAGCATTCCTTTATGGCAAATTAAAGGAAGAAATCTATATGCATCTATCTGAAGGCAGCAGGATAGATGGAAAAGTTGCCAAATTAAAAAGATGTATCTACGGACTGAAACAATCACCTTGAGAATGGTACCATAGATTGGTTGAGTACCTAATCCCCTACAGTTTTGTTATCACTGCTTTTGATCCCTGAGTTCTCGTTCACGAATCGGGAGATCTATTTATTGCTATTTATGTGGACGATATTACTATGTCTGGAGAAACCGGAGCCTTGAAGGATCAAACCATCGGAATACTAAAAGTGAATTCAAAGTTAACGATATGGGGTTATTACATTGGCTGCTCGGAATCTACATTACATTCACAGATGCTGGAATCACTCTCTCCCAAATAGCATTCATCGAGATAATACTGAAAAGATTTGGATTGAACGACTGTAAATCAGTCTCGACCCCTATCGACCCAAACCATAGGTTGACAAGGAACCTCGAACAAACTGATAATAAAACAACAAAATCATATCAGCAAATCATCGGATCTCTCATGTTTCTAGTTACTGAAACCACACCTGACCTCGCATACACTATTACCCATCTCTCTCAATTCAATACAAATCCCTCCACGACACATATGGCTGCCGCCAAAAGATTTCTTCGATACCTTCAAGGAAGTAAAAAGTTAGCCCTCTTTTATCCCTGAAAATCACCTGTCAAACTTACTGCGTATTCGGACGCATCGTATGGCAATGATCTCGATTCAAGACGAAGCTTTTCTGGATGTCAATCTCAACTAGGAGACTCGACAATATCGTGACGTTCTCGCAAGCAAAGGTCCATCGCAACTTCCACCTGTGAAGCTGAATACATGGCCCTTTCCTTGACTACGAAACATCACCTTTGGTTACAACGAGGACTCAAAGAGTTATTGAAAAATGATATTCCAAATGCGATGATGAGCGACTCAAACGCTGCCATCGATATTACGAATAATCCAAAAATCAACCACCGATCAAAACACATCAACATAGCCTATCACTTCACGCGAGAGCAAGTTGAAGCCGGAAATATCACAATGTTATATGTTCAGTCAAGTGAAAATATTGCGGATATATGTTCAAAGGGACTGTCACGAGAAATATTGGAATATTTATGCAACAATTTTTCTGTACAAAATGACAATGGGTGTTGGGAATATTGGGATCGTGACTAGGATTAGTCAAGTTTGAATTTCTTTCACATGTTTTCGGATGTTAAAGATGAGTTTAGAACGGACAAAAAGCCGCAGTGTCACAAGCGCTTATCACAAAGATAGCGCTCGTATTCCTCATTTTACAGTTATATTACGTAGTCATAAAGACTCGTATTCTATATTAACTACAGGGTTATATATGACTCACATCACACCATCGATTACACCATCGATCACGCCATCGATTACGCCATTGATCACACTATAGTAACAATGACACCTAGCTACCACACCATCTACGAAATGACTCCTTTTCCAGGGTCAACGCGATGCCCATCAGCTTTTTTTTTTTTAGAACGAATGTGGTTTATGTATAAAAGACGGTGGTTTCCCACCTCTGTAGATAGTTTTTTCTATATCGCAACATACAGTTCGATAGCAATACTACAGTTTGCCCTCTATCCTCCTGAAGCTTAACATCTTCCGACATTCTTCCGCTCGATTCTATTCTTTACTATTTCATGACTATATTCCTTCTCGGACCCAGAGTCAGAATACACAAGCCGAATGACCTTCACCTTTGGACGAGAACAGTTTACCATTTCCTTAACACTTCACGCAAGACTTAGGAAGGAGTACCGACGTCGTTCATCTCGATATTCAGTTGGTGATTTAGTTATACTAAATGGGAAGAACTTCAAAACTTGAAGACTATTAAGAAAACTAGATCAGAAGCTTCATGGACCCTTCAAGGTCTTTAAGGGGCTCACGCCCACCGCTATCATACTTGAGTCACCATATCAATAGCGCATTCACAATCCATCGCATGTATAACACATCAAACCCTATCAACCCACCAACAATCCCATTAGACCGGCACTACCACTTGCTAACAAAGTGATTGAGCTTGATCACTATGTGAATGGCTATGAGTACGAAATGGGTTACAAAGCTGCAGAGATCATGGGTAGCCAGTACAGTCAGGAACGGAAATGTGTTTTATATCTGGTCAAGCGCAAGAAATATCCAGAAGAAACAGATTGGACTGAGAAACGTTATGAAAACTTTGATGACAATAGACTGTTGAAGAAGTATCACGGATGGAAACCTCAGGTCGCAAAGGATCACAAGATTAAATAAATGGTAGAACTAGCACCTGTTTCCCATGAAGGGTTTTTAATGGCTAGCAAGACATCGGACAAAAGATTTGGTTTTTCAGGGCACAAGATACCATGATTTTCCAGATCAAGTGAAAGATGGAACAAGAGAAAGATAGATCAAGAGAAAGGATGGATTTGGTTTTAAGGGCACATGGGGTCACAATTTTTGCAGATTATCGATGAAAGAAAAATAAAAGCAAAGTGTCTTAGCTGGATGCACTTGATTGACCAATTCTGCTTTCTAAGTTGAACGAAAACATTGGCGCAGGAACAGTAGTTGACATGACAGGAGAAGATGTCATTGAAGCAACCTATCCAATGGGCCATCAACAGGAAGTTTATGATGCTGAATAACTTGGTATTCTTAAAGCTGCACAGAAATGCTTTCAGATCTGTCAACGTAATAACCTCACCAAAAGACATGTATGGATTTTCACAGACAATCAAGCTGCCATACGACGTCTCAATACTCTCAAACCCGCCCCTGGACAGTCCACTTCCCTGGCACTCTCCAACATCGCCAATAACCTCCATGCACTCAAATCTACTATCACAGTACAATGGGTTCCTGGCCATACAGATGTACCTGGAAACAAACTTGCCGATAAGTTGGCAAAACAGTCCACTGTGGAAAAACCACCTACATACTATTACACCTCATTATCGTACCTCAAGAGGGTAACGCTTGTAGCAAAAATGCAGGAATGGGGGGATTGGTGGATGCGACATCCCGCGAAAGGAAAGAACTATATTGGAACATTCCGTACCAAACCAGACAATATTTTCAGAAGTGGCAACCGCCAGTTTGCATCTACTGTCACCCAACTACGAACTGGACATGGATACTTCCGCAGTTACCTATTCAAAATACCAACCAATGCTGTTGACACTTCTCACTGCCCATGTCGCTATGGAGGTCCCCAGTCACCGGAACATCTTGTACTAAGATGCCCTTTATACCAACGCGAAAGACAAACCATGCGGAAAGAGATTGGAGTTGTACACCCTCGATATCTCTGGAAGCATCTTCTTTATACGGACAAAGCAATGCAACCTTTGAAACATTTTCTGCAAGACACACATATAGCTACTCGAAGATGGTACCTGGGCCAATTCCGTGATGATGAACACCTTGGGCAGGGTAACATCCGAATTGCAGGACAGGGAACTGTCAACGATAGGGTAGAGGAACATCAGAGTGAGAGTGGAGCGGATGATGGGGAGGACGATGATGAAAAGGAAGGAGAAGCAGAGAGTTGAGAGGAGGATGAAATTTGAACAGGGAAGGGAGGAGGAGGGTAAACTCCAGGGGGAGAACCCGCATGATATGCAGGACCAAGCCAAATGAGACTGACAGATATTTTATTATTGTATGAAGCGTGTTACAAACCGCTATGATTTATTTGAAATTTCTTTGTAACTAGAGCAGGGGTGATAGGGAACTGCGGAGCGGTGCTACCTAGCCAGGGGTTTTTCGTTTTTCCTTTGTTCGGTTTCATTTGTTGTTCTTGTTCTTGGTTATTTGTTTGTACCTCACCGGCCATAGCTTACGGGCTGCATGCTGTATGATGAATAAATAAACAAATAAATAAATCAATTCTGCTTGCTGCTATATGTCTCATCTGGATGTAAGCAACCTGATTGGTTGATTGTGCATGCATGTCGCTGCTGGTCGAAGCAAAATGGTCTGTGCTGATTCACTATATTGAGGATTTCGAATAATTCACTTCAGCGTACTGGATCATGTTTCGCCAAAGGTGACAAAGAGCAGATCAGTATGTAGTATGGTTGTTCAAAGACAAACTCTCTAAGAGTGGAGATAGTGTTACACCAAACAAGTTTGCAGTGGGGTTATATACAATCACCTGCAATTTCCTTGATTAGATGTCATCGGCTATCACTTGTTTCAGATACCAGAGCCAATCGATTCAGATGGCTAGCAAACAAACACCTACACCGTAGATAAACAATGAAGGCTTGTGAATTGTTGCAGTTGCTGCTGCTCCGAATCGCTGATATGAAACGGACAGCCCATATACAGCTGAATGGCATCAGCGCAGAAGGTGACAACTCACACATGACAAATGGATGGCTGGCAGCCAGCTGAATAGTTCCAGCAACGAAGCTGATGACTGCTGGAGGCCTGAGAATATGCATCAGCAAAAACACGTTTTTTCTTTTAAGGTGTCTGAGGTTTCTGCCAGGTCTCTGCCAGGTTCCGAAATTGGCTGGTACCATGTGTTCTGATATAATGTTATTGAAAGCTTGATATCATTACTGAGAAGACCGATTGGATATTTCGCACTGTGCACTTTCCGATAATAAGAAGATCCATGTTCATGTTTTCATCCCAGGCAGTGTACAATTTGTCCCTACCGATTTCGGAATTAGAAATCATTCTTTCTGACCTTCATCCCCAGAATGCTAATTTCGGTTGTTGCACCATCTATTCGCACTGTTGTCACCATCACTATTACCATCACTATCACCCTGACAACTATCTACACCCCTGAAGCAATATATTATTTGCTCCACCATTCATTTCCACTGGTATCACCATCACCATCAGCATTGCCATCACCATCACCATCACCATCGGCATTGCCATCACCATCACCATCACCATCACCATCACCATCACCATCACCATCACCATCACCATCACCATTACCATCACCATCACCATCACCATCACCATCACCCTGACAACCATGTATCCCACTGAATACTATATTTACTCGCTCCACTGTTTATTCGCATCAGTGTCACCATCACCATCACCATCACTATCACCATTGCCATCACCCTGACAACCATTTACACCCCTGAATTCTTATTTCAATCGCTCTCCCCTGTATTTGCACTGGTTTCACCATCACTATCACTATCACCATCGCAATCCTCCATCACCTCCTCGACTGCTGACCCCCTTCAAACTGATGCAGATCAACTCTGATTAACTCCTGGGAATGCTCAATTTATTTGTCTTGCTGAGTGCATTATGATGGTTCAAGCATGCTGCAGTTTGTTCATTATCAGCTCTTAACTGGCTGCTCTACTGCCGCTGCTACTGCTGCTGCTGCTTCGTATACTGAATTCATTTGACCTTTGCAGTTCAACTCTGATTCACTCGTGGATAGGGCCATTAGAGTTGTCTTGTGGAGTGCATCAAAATAGTGCAAGCACGCTGGAGTACGTCCATTATTGGCTCTCAACTGGCTGCTCTACTGCTGCTGCTGCAGCTTCTCCTGCTGAATTCATTTAACCTTTGCAGTTCAACTATGATTCACTCATGGATAGGGCCATTCAATTTGTCTCGCCGAGTACATCTGGACGGTGCAAGCATGCTGGGGTGCATCTATTATTGGTTCTCGACTGGCTGCTCTACTCCTGCTGCTGCTGCTGCTGCTGCTACTGCTGCTGCTGCTGCTGCTGCTGCTACTGCTGCTGCTTCTGCTGCTGAATTCATCTAACCTTTGCAGTTCAGCTCTGATTCACCTGTGAATAGGACCATTCAATTTGTCTCACCGAGTACATCAAAATGGTGCAAGTGTGCTGGGGTACATCTATTATTGGCTCTTGACAGGCTGCTCTGCTGCTGCTGCTGCCACTGCTGCCACTGCTGCTTCTACTACTGCTTCCCCTGCTGAATTCGTCCAGCTTTGCAGTTCAACTCTGATTCACTTGTGGATGATGCCATTTGATTCGTCTTGCCGAGTACATTACGATGGTGCAAGTATGCTGGGGTACGTCAATTATTGCCTCTCAATTGTGTGCTCTACAGCTGCTGCTGCCCCTGCTGCCGCTGCTGTTGCTTCTCCTGCTGAATTCGCCTAACCTTTGCCGTGCAAATCAGATTCACTCGTGGATAAAACCATTCAATTCGCCTCGCCAAGTACATCAAGACGGTGCCAGTACGCTGGGGTACATCCATCATTGGCTCTCGAGCAGCTGCTCTACTACTCCGCTTCTTTATTGTCCTGCTGCAGCTCTGACCCCCTTTGAACTTTTGCAGATCGACTCTGATTGACTTGTAGGTATGCTGGATCGATTTGTCTTGACCAGTACATGAAGACAATGCAAGCACTATATGTCCATTATTGGCTCCCAACCTGCTGCTCCACTGCTTTACCACTACCACCACCTCCTTCTCCTCCTCTTATTCAATTCATCTAACTTTTACAGTTTGACTTCAATTGACCGGTGGTTAGGGCCATTCAATTTGTCTTACAGAGAACATGAAGGCCATTCAAGCACATTTGGATACATCCATGATTGGCTTTGGACTTGCTGCTCTACTGTTAGAATTTTAGTCAGGTGGTGAGATAGAAATAAAATAAGATTGTGAAGCTAGTAATGAGTGTTGGAGGCTAGATCTTAGTTTAATGAGAACTCATATACAAGCATACTTCAGTTCGGAAATTGTATCTGTGACATTATTTGTGAAGCATAAGGGGCGAAAAAATTAATTTCCACTTTGCTTAGCAAGGTTCATGATTAGTGTTAGCAATGGTCCCAAATTCCAGGTTCGGTTTGGTTCCGGTTCCAAACCCGAACCGGGGCCCCTGGTTCAGTTCTGGATCAGCACTAATCCTGAACTGGAGCCCGGGGTCCAGTTCTCACACTGTAGTTGACCAAAATCGGCACTATTTCATGGTTCCAAACCTGGAACTGAACTGAACCTGCCGGGTTTTGGCAGATTCCACTGCTATAACTATTGCTCCAATTCAGTATTTGAGTTCTGATTGGATTGCGACATGTTCTATATGTAGATTATGCAGTGTTTGACGCTCTTTCACCTCCCGCTCTCCGATTTGTAATACGATTAGTATTTGTCAGGTTGCTGCAACAAACAGTCAATTGTGGCCGCATTTTCAGCTTCATTTCACAGTGACTCGAGGAATACTGCTCTTATCGCAAACCGGAGAGCGGGAGGTAAAAGAGCGTCAAAAACTGCACAATCTATGTATAGAACATGTTGCGATCGAATCAGAATTCAAATAGTGAATCGCAGCAGAAAATATGGCATTATTGGGGCCCATGAAAAATAATGCTCTGCGGCAGGTAAAACCCAGCAAAACACAGCGGATTTCGGTTCGGTTCAAGGTTGGAACCACTTGTCATTGGGAGGTCTAGTGTCCTGGCGGTTTTGGAATTGTACCGGGGGCTCCGGTTTGGATTTAGAACCGCTTTGAATTGGGTGATTTGGAATCTTGGCAGGTCCAGAACCCGACCAGGGCCTCGGATCCGGGTATCGTGGAAATGTTGCTAACACTATTCATGAAGCATTCATTAATGTGTTCTGAACATTTTTTATGTCTTCCTGATGATGCACCCTTGGGTGACATTCTTGCCAACACTCACATTGTGTTTTGGCATTCATGGGTGCACCACATTTAATAGCCTTAATCAATAGAAATCAATTTTTGCTGATGTGTGCTGACTCTGAACAGCAAAGCTGCACTCTATCAAAAGATACCTATTTGTCTGGAGGTCAACAGATCAAAAGAATATCATTGGTCCAGAGGCTCAAGCCCACAAGGTTGATAACATACAGGGTACCGATTGTCAAATTATAATCGAATCATAATCAAGATAATGGAGGATTGAGAGATGGAGGACAGCAGCATTTGCAAAACGAGTGGTCATTGGTTCGATGGCGGTTATGGTGCTGAAGTTGTCAAGAAAAGTGTATATGGAAGTATTTGTTTGAGTGAAGACGAAGGTATAAAGACCTTGGGTTCTTTGAGGATAGCAAGGCATCAACCTTCTCTGAAAGGAGAACAAACCATAACAATATACGTATTGAAGAGCAATTCATTTTGTTCAGATTCTTTTAGTGATTGGCACATCCTAAGCAAAGCTCCTAATCTACCTTCCAAGCTGTTCCAAATTAAGTACGGATACTCTTTGACCAGGCATACCTGGAATGATACTCCCAGTGTAACATCAATTGTCACCAGCCAGCTGAGTGCCAGCCGAGAGCCAGAAAACCCCAATTATCTCCAGCCAACTCTGTTTGATCATTTCAAGCCAGCTTGGCTTGATTGCCTCCAGCCAGCCAAAAGCCAAAACAGCTTGATCGTCTCCAGCTAGCCGAGAGCCAGCCTGGCGCAATTGCCTCCACTCCAAGTTATCTGGCTATCAGCTCGACCACTCCCTTTTCTACTCCTTTTCTACCCCCTTACTTTCAACCACATTTGCACTCCATGTTCTAAGTTCTAAGTTCAACTCTATGATACTTCTCTCTTCTACTCACAATTACTCTCTTTATTTGCAATACTATTGGATATATAGACAATGTTAATTAAGGTAACCAGCTAGCCGAGCTTGATCAACTCCAGCCAGCTCAGAGCTAGCTTGGCTCGATCGTCCAGCTAGCCAAGAACGAGCCCAGTTTAATCATCTACAGCCAGTGGAGAGCCAGCCCTACATGATCGCCTCGAGCCAGCCAAGAGCCATTTCAACTTGATTGAGTCCAGCCAGCCGAGAACCGCAATTGAGTCCAGCCAGCCAAGAACCGGCACTGCACGATCGTATCCTGCCAGCAGAGATCCATCCCTACTTGTTCGCATCTAGCCACCTGAGAGCCATTTCGGCTCAATGATTTACAGCCAGCTGAGAACAAACCCAGCTTGATTGCATCCAGCCACCGAAAAGCCAGCCAAGCTTGATCATCTCCAGCCAGCCAAGAGTAAGCCCTACTCGATCATGTCCAGTCTGCCAAGATATAATGGTGGCCGGGTGACCGCCCAGGATATAGTCACTTCGTGGGAGTGCAATTGCACTCCAGCGATAATCTTACATACATACTACTCTATTATATTCATATATTCACGTTTGCAACCGTATCTACTCTTATACTTCTATACAAGGCCGTACACGGCTGTACGCTTTTACACAATTATCGCTCTTGAATAATTTGATACGTTTCGCTCACAGGATTTCACGAATTACCCCTTTTCGACGCGTCGCAACACATCCGAACGAGAAATCATACGGATTTGAGAGCTGCCGATTACACCAGCAAATAGTCTTGTTAAGTATACCTAATCGTTGTTAACGGTAGCAGAGATGATTTCCAGTTGATTCCGGAGGCCAATTGCCCAGGAGACGCGTCAGCAACCAAGTCGATCACAACAATTTCATAATACGAGAATTTAAAGGCTACCACTCGCGAGAGCGATGAGATCGGATAAGTTTACCATCATCCATTTGAGTCAATTGACGGTTACAGGAATGATTCTGGATCCTAAGTGACCCCCTGAGATGCGTCGCCGGCAATGCCGAAACCGGCTGTACTCCAGACATTCCGTACAATTTCGTCCGACGAGCGCAATCGTATGCGAACTATCGAGACGAGTCAGATACAATTGACGGAAGTCAATCCAGCATGAAGTGCTGGCAAAGCTATAATTGACGACACCCCTGAACGCGTCAATCTTCGAAAATTAAACATAACGCGATGTCGATAAGGCTATAATTTCACGATGTAGCTACGGAGGATCATCATTTCGCCAGTTGATTTACAGACGGTCGAGGCTAACAGAGACGAGTAGGTCGCAGCTCTTTCAATTGACCGGCAAAGGCAAGGATTACGTCAGAAGTACTACGGATGCTGGAAGCAGTTCTCAGCAGCGGCTATGGAAGTCTAAACTGCCTTTCAAAATTACGCAATTATATACCATTGGAACGAGCCACGGAGGTAAACGAAAGCCACGGCTCTACGGCTACAACTTTGGAGGAGTCAACATGGCAATTATAATTTGGGCCATTGTTCGTCTATCGACGGACAATGTTTATAGATAGGGGAGTAACGATCGCAGAGCATGCCACAACTCCGAATGGGAAATATAACCCCCGAAGGTTCCAAAGTGGCTAGCAGGAGAGGAAACCAATAATATGTGCCCATACGATGGCATACGATGCGGATTACTACGAATACGATGGAGATGATTTGGTTTATAGTCGGGAATCCGAAGATCCACGGGGCTATTGGTGGGGAAACCGTCTGGGCACTCTCCGGAGACCAGCGGATTCCATATGTATATACGGTTTGAAGTGGTTTAATTGATACTGGTCGTATCCCCAAGTGGGAATGGACGTTATTTGGTTGTCAGATAGTCCCAATTGGGGGAGACAAGTACGTGATTCGCTGAGTGAGCTTATTTGTTCAAATGGTGGAAGCCGCGGTGGACGCACTGTTGAGCTGGTGTCTGGGTTGCCTTGGAACAAGTCCAGGAATCCTGACGTCGACTTGCAAACGCATATGACTTTTGGCTCTGCGAACGCCAGTGTGAGCGGAAGAGGTGGCAGTTGACCGGGTAGACCATCAGGAATGCCCCGGGAATGTACCTGGATCACGGCTAGGGAGGAGGCGCGTTCCGAAGGACGCTGTACTCCATATATACAAATACTTGGTGCTACTGCTTTAGACGATCGATTGGCCAAGGGGAGGTTGTCGATGGATGTTCTTCCTAAGATTGGGAGTTTGTACAGGGCTGCTGGGAGTGACTGTGAAAGGCATCACTGATGGTCAGTGAGATAGGCCCCAGGCGCTGGAGGGGCGAGCAGGGAGCAGCGGCGGTAGTTGCAGCAGAAGGGTTACCAACAATGCGGGGCTTGAATGACTGCTACCGGCTCACCAGGTCAAGAAAAGAGTATCTGGACGGTGGGGCTTGGCTCTTCCATGGGCGAACCATTTTAAATCCGGGCTCCTGGATTCCGCAATATCTACCGCTCCATCTTTTGCACATACAATTGGCTAACACACATATGGAGTAGTTACTGAGTTATACGAACCCGTACGGACGGCAGAAACGAGTTTCACATATGATCAGAATCGCCATCGAGCATTCCGATTATCAGTGGGAGTGACAAAAAAGCACTCGAAACGATAGTTCTTCGGAGGTTTACAAACCACATACGACTTACAGAATACTTTACCGCAAGGAATCCCCTCTGAATCGATGAAAAGACGATCGAAATGATGGTCGACGAAACGATGATACCATGTCAAATGACTAATTATCCACAAACAAACGGACTGGAGACTGCAATAGTCATAAAGATGCATTCTTTTTGGTGGTCATGATCGTACGAGCCTATTGCTCTACAATGATCTGGTATGGTGGCGCAGAGTGGTATTCCCGAAATAGTGTGGAATAAGATCGCGTGCTCAAGAGCCGGATCGTAGATTTGAACCTAAAGATCCCATGCAATATGCACGGATCGATGAGTGGATTTTCTTACGAAGGACGATATGTCACCGGATGGATTACGGAAGTGCGATATCAAGGACTATCTTCCTTGGGCTGGATCAGAGATGACGGTCGTGCAAAAGCCGACTTTACCTAGATAGAGGTCAGTAAAGAAGGCCTTTAGAGAACTTACAGAGCTACAGGAGAAGCCACGAAAGGTGGCCCATACGAGTGCAAATTTGCACATTCCGGAAACGAATAGTCGGAGACGGAGGGTCATGGACGGATTAACAATTTATTGGAGTTCGAATCGAGGACGCCAAAATGGCTTACATCCAGGCAAATCTAGGCAATAGGTTTATTCAGCGGTCATCACCGCCGGTGGTGGCGCTGATTCTCTTTGCGAAAAAAAAAGGATGGTGGCCTAGGACTTTGTGTCAATTACCGCATGCTCAACTTAGCGTCAGTTAAGAATCGGTATCCCCTTCCGTTGATCTCAGAGATGCTTGACTGTGTGCGCGAGGCAAGGATATTCACGTAGCTGGACCTCCGCGGTGCTTATAACTTGATAGGAGATGGCTGGAGATGGGTGACGGTAGGTCTATTTACTTATATGGCAAGACGAGGTTACATTTGGAACTCTTTCCTTCTTTAAGACAACTTTACGTCAGATGACAAGCTACGAGACTAGCAATTGAGTGCAGATACGCACATAGGCAAATTTAGGACATACCAACGAAACGATCGGAATCAAGATCCCGGGTACAATTCGGAGATATTTACTTATCGAATCGCGATGGCAATTGGAGGTATTAGGATCGACAGGAGAATCGATACCAGGTTCAACATCGGGATTGCAGTCGTTGATGGAGCTCCGACCACAAAGAGGAGGATAACCGTAGCGGATATTTAGAAATGACCCCTACTGGAAACGATTACGGTACAGGAAGTGCTGGCATGAAGCACCATTTCGGTGATGTACACCAGAGAAGTCAATGGTTATGATGCCGAGAATTTATCATGGAAGCGAAGCACCGAAGCCAACCAATGGGACTACCGGCATACAGTCGAGATGGCTACCGGATCAGAGATATCATATGAAATGGAGTTATCATGGAACGAATTTCAGAGTGGCCCTCAAGGCTAACAGTATTTGGATTATTTACAAGGCTCAATCAAATGGCATACAGAATGACTGAGTCTACCAAGATGTCAATATCGAAATGTCAATACCGAGCAGAGGATTCTATGGGACCATGGCAGTCGGCCCAGAGGAGACACACCGAACTCAGCGAGGAAGCCTGCTGGAGGCCCAAGCCCGGCAGACAAAATACGCCGACGACAAAGAGATGTTCGAGGTCCGACATATGGATCTCTAAGTAGCACGGAATGTGCATCTCATCGGAATGTGCGGTAAAATGGAAGCACCTACATTGGATTAGGAGGATGGGAGCAGAAGCTGCAGGTAAGACGTACGAAGCTGCGATACTGTCAAGGGTTCAAGGCTCGGAGTTCTAGGGGTTATAAAAACCAAACTAAGACAGAGGTAGTGTGCGGTGATGCAGTGATCGCGGGTACTGCGTAACAAGCAAGAGACTCGAAATCCGGAATCACCAAAGTGAACAAAGGTTGGTGCCGAAGCTATTGATTGTTTTGTAGACTAGAGAACGAGTGAAGAACAAACCTATCCTCCGCAAATCCCGCATCCTTATATACAGTTAACGCGACCGTCGTCACCTTTGCTCACTCGTTCCAAAATACATCCTAACTCCACCCAACTATGTACGCAACCCTTTCAACCCGCAGTCTTACGCCATAACCATCACGCCATATTTACAACGCAACCAACAAAACCTGATTCCTTCCAACAAAACCTGATTCCAACCAACGAAACCTGATTCCTTCCAACACAACCTGATTCCTTCTACCAAAACCTGTTTTCCTTCGTATTCCCTTTCCCCTTCATCGATCCTTATTCCTTCTTCGATCCTCACTCGACACAACCGTGACAGTAGCTCCCCCTCCCACATGCTAAGTTCCTACGAAGCTGTTGATCCGGGCTTGCCAGGTTGTTCCGTATGAAAAACATCGATTGCTTGAAGCCCATCTACGTTAACCGCCGGTTCCCAGCTTTGTTCATCATAGCCTTTCCACTTGACCAAATACTGCAATTGTCGTCGAAACATTCTCGAGTCGTCGATACGTTCCACTTCGTATTCTTCTTCTCCGTCCACGACAACTGCAGGTGGTGCCGACTCGACTTGTCCTGGCAAGGGATCTTCCGATACTTTGATCAGGCGGGAGATTGGTTGTACTGGGTGAATGTGGAGGTCCTTTGGTAATTGTAATCGATAAGCCCACGGGCTGATAACTTCCGTAATATCGTATGGTCCCAGGCGTTTCCAGTCAAGCTTCTTGCTGGATCGTTGTGTTGTGATATTCCTGGCGTCCATCCAGACTCGATCTCCAACTACCATCTGCACTCCCTCTTGTCGATGCTTGTCTGCTTGTTCCGCTTGAATATCTTGTGCTCGAGTCATTTCAGCCTTCATCTGTTGAAAGATATCGTGCATTTTCTGGGAGAGGGTATTTGCGTTTACTTCCCTGATATCGTTCCCATTCTGAATCGGATGTTGGCTAAAGGTCATTCTTGGATGGAATCCGTAATTACCGAAGAACGGTGAGCATCCTGTTGTTTCCGAGGCGTGATTGTTCGACGCAAATTCTGCCATTGGTAGCCACTGTGTCCAGTCGTTCTGTTGATAATTGACGAAGGCCCTGAGATACTGTTCCATAATGGCGTTCATTCGTTCTGTTTGTCCATCTGTTTGTGGGTGAAACGCGGTTGACAGCCTTCGTTCGATCCCAAGTCTTTCACAAACGTGTCTCCAGAATTCTGACGCGAATTGGGGTCCTCTGTCTGATACTATGGTATCCGGTAAACCATGTAACTTGAACACCTCTCGTATAAACATCTCGCCCAGCTTCTTGCCGTCTGTATCATCCCGACATGGCACTAAATGCTTCATTTTTGACAACCTGTCAACTACCACCCATATGGCGTTGTACCCCTCGCTTTCCGGTAGTCCCACCACGAAATCCATACTCAGATCCTTCCATGGTTGTTGCGGTATTTCCAGTGGTTTGAGCCATCCGTGGATCTTCTGGTGAGTTGCTTTGCTGCGTTGACATACGTGGCAGTTTCGTACGTACCTGTCTACGTCCTTCCTCATACCTGGCCATTGATTATTTCTTTTGAGGAGTTCGAGGGTTTTTGCTCGTCCTGGATGTCCTGCTGCCGGTGTATCATGATGGTCCTGTATCAGTTGTAGCTTGTCCGAATCTTTTTTGACGTCCGTTGCGTTGAGACACAGTCCTTCGCTGCTATCGAATGGACAGTCCTTGCATACATTCTGAATCCAGTTCCACAATTCCTTTGAATCGGTTTCGTCCTGATTCACCACTTCTGCGAATGCTATCACCAGTCCTTGTTGTATTCGTTTATCGAGATTCTCCGTTTTGAGCACGATTTGTTGGGTTTTTTCTGCCCCCCCCTTCGGAGGAATGTCTCCTGGCATTCTGGTGAGTGCATCGGGCTTTTGACCTTCCTTTCCTGGGCGGTATATAATCTTAAACTTGAATCTCGACAGGAATTCGGACCATCTGGTTTGTCTTCTATTGAGTAGCTTTGACGTCATGAAGTATTCGAGGTTCTTGTGATCCGTCAGTATTTTAATAGGATGTACTGACCCTTCGCATTCTGGTCTCCATTGTTCCAGGCTTTTAACTATGGCTCCCAGCTCTTGATCGTAAATCTCGTAATTCTCTTCTGCTGGTGTATGTTTCTTCGAAAAGAATGCTACCGGATGAAGAATTCCTTGCTCATCGTATTGGGATAGTACTCCTGCAGACACATAGCTCGAGGCATCGGTTTCCAAAACGATTTCTTTCTCGTAATCGCAGTGTGCTAGAACTGGTGCTGTTGTAAACGCATCTTTTAGCTCCGCAAAGGCTCGTTTCTGATCGGGTCCCCAGTGAAATGGTACCAGCTTTTTCGTTAGCTTTGTCAACGGTTGGACCACCCTGCTGTAATTCCTGATAAATCTTCGATAGAAATTGGCGAATCCTAAAAACGCTTGGACTTCCTTGAGCTTGCCAGGTGCTTCCCACTCCTTCACCGCTGTTACTTTTTCTGGATCCATTCCAATCCCGTTTACCCCAACTATCAATCCCAGATACTTCACCTCCTGTTGATGAAACTCGCATTTTTCCGCTTTCAGATACAAACCGGCCTCCTTAAGTGTCGTCATTATTGCCTTGACGTGTTCCTTATGTTCTTTTAAATTGTCACTGTAGATGAGGATGTCGTCCAAGAACGCCGTACAAAAAATGTCCAGAAAGGGGCGAAGAGTATCGTTAATGAATTCCTGAAAGCTGGCTGGTGCATTGGTGAGTCCAAAGGGCATAACGAGGGATTCGAACAGGCCATAACGGGTCCTAAACGCCGTTTTCCATTCGTCTCCTTCTGCTATTCGAATCATATTGTAGGCATCTCGGACATCTAATTTGGTGTACCACTTGGCTTTTGACAATCTCAACAAGGTTTCCTGGATTAATGGTAATGGATATCAATTTTTTATGGTTCCTTCGTTGAGTTCTCGATAGTCCACGCATAATCGTAAACCTCCATTCGGTTTAGGTGCGAACAACACCGATGCTCCGCGTGGTGATGATCACGATCTGATGAATCCCTTTGACAAATTCTTTTCAATCCACTCTTTTAGGACCTGAAGTTCTTCTCTTGACAGGCTGTATATTGGTCCAAAGGGTGGGGTGAATCCGTCTTGGAGTGTAATCTTATGATCGTATGGTCTGTGTGGTGGTAGTCTTTCAGCGATAACCTTGTCAAAGAGAGGAAGAAACTCATGATATTCCTTGGGAATTAATTGTTCCAGCGGTTTTTCTTGAAGGTCCTTAATTTCGAGGGCCTTGTTGATTTCATATAAGGTTACCACGTATACTTTGAGTTTCTCTTTCTTGTTGCCTCTCATAAACGGGGCTGCTGCTAATGCACTTATGTCCAGCTTCGGGCAGTCTGGTTCTATTGATTCCATGTGATTGCCCCATACCCATACGCTCGAATGATGCTGACAGTGTTTCTGACAGTAATCGCTTTCGAATCCTATTCTCTTTTTCTGGAACTTGACTGTGACATCGTGAAGTTGTAACCATGGCAATCTGAGGACGATTGGATAATGTCCTAATTTCGTAACAAACGCTGGTAACTGTTCTTGATGTCCGCGTATGCCTAAATCTAGTTTAGCCATGGTTGTAATTGTTCCTGATTCGATGGGTCTTCCATCTATAACTTCTAATTCCGTTGATTCTTTTAATTCCTTCTCTTGTAACTGATGATGGCGGACGAAATCTTTGTCAATAAATGCTATTCCAGTAGCTCCGCAGTCTATCAAAGCGTGGGTATCAATGATCTTGTCTTCTATTTTCAGCGAGCACTTCACAACGAGATGTTTGCTTTCCATAGAAGACTCCTTTATTTCTGCGCTTGATATAGAAAACTGCGAAATACCAAAACTAGCATTAACTGACAAAGGAGATTCGTTTCCAGCGCAATTGCCATCCTTATTGCACTGGACTAAACTTTTCCCAATTCCACTTCCTTTCCTTTTCCTGTTGTCGAATCTGCATCTCCTTCATTCGCTGCCTTCTTAAACGGTGACACTTCCGTTTGTCCTGATGCTGCTTTCAACTTCCTTGGGCATGATGCCGCGAAATGTCTGCTATCCCCACAGTACATACATAGTCCTCCTTCCCTTCGTCTTTTCCTCTCCTCAGGTGTAATCTTCTTCCCTTTTACTGCCGAGAGGTCCATTGGAGCGGGGCCGTGATAACCTGCGACTGATCCTGCAGGTGCTGCGTCTGGGGCGGATGTGGTGTTGGTCGTTGCATCGGACCTTTTATATCCTTCCCACTTTCCAGATTTCTTTTCAGCGGCTCTTCTCCTCAGCTGTGAATCCCTTTTCGACACCATCTTAACGAATTCGATCATGCTTTCTGGCTCCTCGATGTGCTGTATGGAGTCTTTGAGTTCGTTGGACAGTCCTTTCCGTAGTGCGTCTAATTGTGCATCTTCGTTCCATTTTGTGTCTACTACGTATCTTTGGAATTGCGCGTAGTACTGGGAGAATTCGCGGTCTCGTTGTCTGAGTTTCTCGAGTTCCCTCTTTGCTGTTGCTGCTCTGTCTTGATCTCCGAACGCTACGTCCAGCAGGTCAACTATGTCTTTCAGGGTATTGAGTTTGACTTCCCCTGAGATTTCGTCACAGTGTGGCATTAACTGTGCCAGAGCCACTCCTTTCAAACATCCAACTGCATACCTCAGCTTCTTCTGTTCGTTGTTGAATGCCTTCGGCTTTCCGGCTATCTTCAATGCCAGCTGCACCTTCCACCCTCGAAGTTCCTTCCTATCTTCTCCTGAAAAACTGGTGATATCATTCACCTTCTCTTCTCGCTCTTCCCCTTCTGTTCTTACTCTTGACTCTCCCCCTCTTCCCTCTGTTAACTTCAGAATCCTGGTTACCTGTTGTCGATTTTCTTCTGCCAGGTCCCTAAACTTCTCCATTTGAGCTTGAGCATTTTCCAGATCTTGTTTCAACTCCGCCAGGTCTGGATTTGCTTCCTCCAATGTTTGTTTTAGGATCCGGATTTCTTCAACCAGGTCCCCATGACTGCATATTTGCGGTGATTCTGTTGTTGCCGCTGTTTGTTGAGTAAGCAGTAACTCCTGCTTCAGATTGTCCCTTTCCTGGACTACTTTTTCTCCTTCTGCCAACAATTCCGATATTCGTACTTCCGCATTCTTCACAGATTGCTGTTCCTTGAGCAATTCGTTCAGTCTGCTGGTTGTTGGTAGTTGATTTATTGCTTTCAGCCCTTTGTTGATGTCCCCGATGTGCTCCCTGAGCTGAACTTCGCTCATAGCTTCTATATTTCTTGTTGTCACAATTTCCAGCTCCATCTGTGAGGTTCCGGTCAACGTGACATCGCGAGTTGGTCGTGAAGATTCTCCGGACATCTTTCTGATGATGTAGGGAGGCGGCCGTGAGGAGGCGATGTTCTGACAAACAGTCTCTGACTTTGTCTATGTTGTTTTGAATTTGTTGAACTGCCGCTTCGATTTCTGCTTCTAGAAACGGATTGACCATCTACCAGAAGAACACTTCGTGTTTAGGTCAACTCCCTTTCCCTTGTTCGCCTTTCGTTCGTTGTAGTCTGCCCACGAGATTTGGCTTTCTATGTCCTTCTGTGTTGCCTTGATCGTAGATTCTGATATCGTTGATTGAGCTTCTGCTGCTCTACCGATTGTTGTATGTGTTCATCCGCAGTTATGTTCGCAGTAGCACGGTTCTTCGTTTTGACAATCGACGTGAAGACCGTAGTACTTGGTCCAGAAGTTTTTGAATACTGCGTCGTCGATTTGGAGGCCTCCTCCGTTGCTTGCTGCTTCTGTCCAGTAACTATTCCAAGGAGATACCGCTTGTGGTTCGTCCCAAAAGTATGCTTCCAAAGGTTCCTCGGGTTCGTTGAGGATAGCGTCGATGCTATCAAAGGCGTTCAGGGGTTCTTGTTCGAAGAGGTTGAGGGTTCGACCAGCTAGGTCGAGGAAATTGATTCGGGATTGTTGAGGTGTGTTGCTGTCGTATGCTGGCATTTAAAACAGCGTGGATCCTTCTCGTCAATGTTTCCACAGGCACACAATGCAGGAGTGTCTCCAAAAGCTGTGTACTGTGAGTTTGTTTTCGAGGTTTCCAACTGATTTAAACACAGAGCAAAGAGAGTTGCAGGGTCTATGGCAAAAGTAACAACCGCTTCGATGGAAATAGCGGCACATATACTGAAATATAACCAGTAGAATCGATTATGGACTCGTTCTTCTGTCAAGGGTTCAAGGCTCGGAGTTCTAGGGGTTATAAAAACCAAACTAAGACAGAGGTAGTGTGCGGTGATGCAGTGATCGCGGGTACTGCGTAACAAGCAAGAGACTCGAAATCCGGAATCACCAAAGTGAACAAAGGTTGGTGCCGAAGCTATTGATTGTTTTGTAGACTAGAGAACGAGTGAAGAACAAACCTATCCTCCGCAAATCCTGCATCCTTATATACAGTTAACGCGACCGTCGTCACCTTTGCTCACTCGTTCCAAAATACATCCTAACTCCACCCAACTATGTACGCAACCCTTTCAACCCGCGGTC
The DNA here is from genome assembly GCA_015178995.1 of Trichophaea hybrida. Taxonomy (NCBI): domain Eukaryota; kingdom Fungi; phylum Ascomycota; class Pezizomycetes; order Pezizales; family Pyronemataceae; genus Trichophaea; species Trichophaea hybrida. The sequence continues at coordinate 24,615 of WHVE01000783.1, forward strand.
TTACGCCATAACCATCACGCCATATTTACAATGCAACCAACAAAACCTGATTCCTTCCAACAAAACCTGATTCCAACCAACAAAACCTGATTCCTTCCAACACAACCTGATTCCTTCTACCGAAACCTGTTTTCCTTCGTATTCCCTTTCCCCTTCATCGATCCTTATTCCTTCTTCGATCCTCACTCGACACAACCGTGACAGATACAGGCTTCTGAGAGCACAAACGTCGCGAGACTACAAGAATGCTGGAGAGCATTGACGTGGTAAGTATGATCTTCATATGATAAGCTGACAAGTTAGATACGTCGGAATGGGATGTGAGCTTAGGCTCTTGATTGAATATACGAGGCTACGGTGATGCGAGCTTCCTGGAGTTTCTAAGAGTGCAACAGGCTAGCGCTGGAATTACATGGCAAGTAAGATCTTTCTATGGGATGCTTACAAATTAGATTTATCAACGAATTCGGAATTCGAAGGCATGAGAACCGGAGAATGGATGCCTTAATGCTACTAAAGTGGAAGCATACTTAGTTACACTGTGAGTAAGACCTTTTATGGCACACTAACGAGTTAGATAACGCAACTTGAGCGCGCACGTACGAATGCATGTCGATGTATGATGACTACAACCGAGGGCTGGACAAAGTCGACAGAAATCAACCAGCCACCATTGGATCTGAAGCTGATGGCAACGACAAGTCAACGACAAAGAAAATCTGGATAACTGATATACGAGGCAATCTGGATCCGATGGGAGCACAGACTGGTTCAGCAGCTATAATCAAGAGGAGTATATCCATTGAAGTCAATTAACTGCTGCAGAGACTATTCCGAAACGATTAAAAGGCCTAATCGGCCGAGGTGGCTACCCTGGAGTGATCAAAGAGAGAAATTATATACGAACGATCGATGCCGGAAGCCAATAACAACATAAGCTCCACCGAGCCGGCACTACCGAGAGCAATGGCTTGGATTCTAAGAAATTGGCTCTGCTTGGATATTCAGAACTATTGACTTGAATGTGGGCTTGGATTCACGGACTTGGATTCAGAGAGCAGGGCTTGGAGGATTCCGGGTGAATTTAGAAGCTTCCCGCTCTTCTCTTCTCTTCTCTTCTCTTGTCTTCTCTTTTCTTCTCTTCTTATTGGATCTTAGCCCGGTACAAATGGCGTCGGCATGGGTTTTTATCACCTACCACTGGAGGTGGAGTTTCCCCGTGCGCCGGATCCACTGAAAGGTCACCCTTGAGCGGTACCGTTCGGTGGCGGGATTTATGAGGCTGTACAATGGCATACGAGTCTGGATCTTTACTTCTTTCTTTCTGTTCTCAGGTACGGGTATGGCAGCCCAGGGGGTCTGCAGCCAAAAAAGGGGATGATATAATGGCGGCCGGGTAACCGCCCAGGATATAGTCACTTCGCGGGAGTGCAATTGCACTCCCGCGATAATCTTACATACATACTACTCTATTATATTCATATATCCACGTTTGCAACCGTATCTACTCTTATACTTCTATACAAGGCCGTACATGGCTGTACGCTCTTACACAAGAGCCATTTCAGCTCTATTGCATCCAGCCATTTGAGAGTCAGCCCAGCTTCACCACCTCCTGGCAGCCTGCATTCAACACGTCACCCCTGCTCAAAGTACACCTGAATGAAATGCTAATGCTTCTGTGCAGATCAGCTCGGGTCCAAGTGCACCTGCAAGTGCACCTGCAAGTGCTGCTCCAAAGATCTACCAACATTTTTTGTATATTGTTAGCAATAAATTTGTGAATCAAGACTGTGACTTCAAATCAAGACTGTAACTGTAAATGAAGGCTGCAACCATGAATTAAGGCTGCAACCATACAGTATACTGTATTTGGAAGCAAATTCTGGGTTTGAAGGCAATTGCTGTAACTGGAGGCAAATGCTATATCCGCAGCTGTGTCAACAACCAAATACTGTATTTGGAGGTGTGTTTGGGGGCAAATGCTGCGTCAGGAAATCCAGGATATGTCAAGGCTCAAAAGGGTTTGATTCAAGCATCCAATGTACCCCAGGCCTCTGTACATCCTGGGTGCAACTTGGTTTTTTTCCTGATGTTCAAAATAAATACATCTTTTCACCCTCTTGATTCCTTGCTTGTCCCTTCCCTAAGCCTCTGTAACTCTTCTGATATCAGTATCCACTAAAAACTTCAACATTGCCTTTTCTGCTTCTTTCATATCAAACATCTGCACCATCAATACTCTGCTTCTCACCTTCATCCCACACTTCTTTCTGAAATTCTCCCATAGAGTATTTTGCTGCCACTTCTACTTCTTGTACCACTTGAACAAGTAGTCTACTGTCTGTGTCAAGTGTCCACACCACCAATATTCTTTGCTTTCCTTCCTTTTTATAAGTTCCAGGTAAATTCCTGTTAGTAAGTATTCCACTTTTAACTGGAGATACCTTCCTGTAATACTCATTTTGGTTCTGCCCAACAGCTTGCTCATCCTTTCCTTTTTTTCTTAACCTATATTCCCCCTTCTTGCTGTTGAACTTTGCCTTCCACCATTTTTCTGTTTCAGTCCACTTGGCTTCTGTGACTCTCCTCTGCACTTTTGCCATTGACCATCCCTTATACCCTTTTGCAAGCTCCAGCATACCTTCCACTCTTTCCGTGGCAGCCTTCACTTGTTTATTGGCATTGTCATTCCCTTCCACTCTTTCATGAGATGGTACCCACCAGTACTCTACTTCTGCTCCCATTCCCACAATTTTGTTGTTCCACTGAATGGCATTCTTTGCCATGTGTTGTCCAGGACCTAGCTTATCGTTTTGTACTCGTTGTAATGCGGTGACTGAGTCTGAAAAGATGACGACCTTACGGAAGCACAAGTGCTCATTACTGCTGGGAAAAGCCTCTCCAAGACCTCATTTCGAATGGGTAATGATAATTTTTCTGTCTCGCCTGGAATAAACCAGCCAGTGTGATCATAGTCCACAATATGAGCTTCAATCGTTATAAGCTTGTCTGGTATGAATTATTCCACCGTGTAATCAAAATCCTCGGTATGAAGTTCAAAGCCCGGTATAGCACTTACTGGATGAACGAAAGCCGTCTTGCAGAATATAAATGTATATACCATGTCTGTCCGTTGGTCTTAAGCTTGCTTAAAACTATATATGCCCCGCTGGTAAGAACGTTGATTATCCTCGTACCTTCGAAGTGCGTCATTTAGGTAATGGAAGGCCGCCCGCAAATTTTTAGCATACATAGTGCACGCTGTCTTAAATTCACACAGATACCTGAACCACCAAAATCGGGACGGTAGCTTCCCTTACATTCCGGATCCCGACCGAACCATCGAGAAGTTGGAAGTGAACGTAATATCATGGGTGGCTATTATATGGAGTGTAGTGTAATAACCGTGGCTCTCAAAAATGCACGTATTGAAGGAAACTGTAGCAGTGTAAGGCTACAAGAACCTCCAAAGTTGGCTAACATTGATTTTATGCACTTTGGCGAGCAGTCTTAGAGACGCCCCATCGATATAACTTCCCACCATTTTAGGAAGCCTTTAAGATATTTTCTATCGATGTTTTAACATACTTAGCACATACATCGATGGAACATAAATAGGCACAATATGATCTGTTGCTGGCTCTCATACAATTCGGAACTCTCCGACTTTCACGTTTTTTGGTGGAGGCTTCCCCTGATTCCCTAAACCTTGTTTAACCTCTAGAGAAAATCCAAAGAATTCCTGTCCATCACTACTAATCGCTCATCATACATCAAGCTCCCTGACTATCTTCCCTCACGTCGTTCTCTGCCAAGATTCTCCATCACCTTACTTACCAACCTCTTCAGTTTTCCGCGGATACTTTTTCTGGCTGCTTCTCGACATATGGGGCACGGAAAATCATGGAATCCACTGCCACGAGCATCAGCACCCATGCCAGGGTTGGTATCACTGATAATGCGGTAGTGTGCGCAAGAGTAGGTGATACGTCCATAAGTCTGGTTAGGCTGCGTTGCCATCGAGTATGAAGTATATGAGAGTTAGAGTTAGAGAATGGAGCAGAATGAGCAATGAAATAAATATCAAAGGAATAGACTTCGACATGAAAGCCTTGATGAAATTGCATATTGTATTGGGTATACTTTATCCACCGATCACCAATCTATATTTGGCACACCAGTATGTATCTAACTCCTTCGTAGCTTCTCCCGCGCCCCCTTTGCCCATTACTTAACCTTATCTTTAGTCTTCCCTTCTGATGAGCATCTCTTACAAGACCCGCTTGCGTCTTGAAGACCGAGATGTCCACATTTGTGGCCACAGGTGTGGATGTAATTGGTAGACATAGTTTGTTAATGAGGCAAGAGTCGCAGAGTTGGTTGACATGACCCGGCGGAGGGTTGGGATAAACTGCGTGATTACATGTGAAGAACACAAGATCTGCAGGGTTGTAGAGGTTCCGGCTGGGAGACATAGTCAGAATTGTTGATAGATTTACAATGAACTGGAAGGGTTCAACGTGAATATAGAATCCTGTCCGTCGAGTGCAGTTCCCTATTGTGGTGGAGAAAGCGTGGCACACCCGCTGCCAGTCATCCATATTTGTTAATTTTATCATAACCCCGCCTTCACTTCTAGTTTCTTACATTTGCCGCGAGTGCCGATGGGTTAGGTTTCATTTCTTGTGGTTTTCCCGAGCAGATATCACCTACTGCCGATCATCGTTCAATCTACTCTAGAAGAATGTCGCACAATGCGACTTGTTGCGGGTATAACCCGGGCCACACACGCCGTTTATCGAATTCTTCGTTGTAATGAATGGCACACGATTGGTGGGTAGGCTGGTTAGCTGGCATCCGCTTCACATATCACCGCATAGGACACGTCATATTTCTGAAAAGACAGTGAATTGTGTTATCTCTTGACAAAGGAACAGCATCAAAAAGAACGTCAAATTCCACCCAAGCCCTTAGTCCGTACTAATCCCCCTCCCCCATCTCCAAACCTAAACACCCATCCACTCTCCTTGACCGCCCATGTTGTTTTCGCCCATAGTGGCCCCCGCCGAAAGCTCCCTATCGTAGCAGTAGCGACAACCTAACCCCGTCCTGGTGCATGTAGTGAAGTTGTCCTTCTCGCTCACGCCTCCGATTTCCAGATCGCAAAACGGTTTTGATCCCGCCGGATTCTCGAAATTTTGAATTTTTTTGTCGTCCGCAATGATGCTAATGCATTGATGTTGGACTCCCGGTGTGTTTTGAACAACCAATTTTAGTGGTTGTCTCGTGGACAGATTCCTAGTCGCGCTCGGGAAGCATGCACGATTGGAAGTTGATTTCGCAGTTCTGATCACGACACAAATGGTAGTAGTGGTATGCTCGATAGTTCGCTCTATGACCCATGGTGCGCCGAGTATCGATCCGGCTGTCGGACCCCCCCTTCCGGTGAAGTGTGAGGAGTAAGGAGAAAAGAAGAGAAGCTGGAACTATTGTGCGAGGGAGACGTATTTAAAGGAGGGGTGTGACGTGTCAATTTGCGGAACAATGTGTTGGCATTCCCAATTAGTTCGACCGGCGAGAGGTTATTCAAAACCTGGGTTAGGGTTGCTAGATATGTGGTGAACAAAAAGGGAGGAAACCACTTTGTGGAGGTCTTGATATCCTCAAGTAGCAGGTTGTACTAAGAGTTCTTTGTTTTCTGTATTTGAGACAGGAACAGTTCTTCGTTTTTGTTTTATGTTTCAATCATATTTCACAAGACTTCATTCGGCAGCCGAGGCGTGGGCGTATATCCTTATCCTAACCCCACCCTAAAGATCGATTGGTGATAAGGATTTCCTCACCTGTTAGATAAAAGAAAGAACAAACCCCACAAATCGCGGGTATGGTTGAACCGTCGACAATCGAGTTACATCAGCCTTATTCCTTGTCTATAGAACAGCCCACAATAAAAAAAAAAGCACAACAAGCACAACAGAAAAATACAATAAAATAAATTAAGCACAAGATCAAAAGAAAAGCTGCAGAAAATTTGGGTTAGTTCTTTAAAATTGAATATTGGTCTACAAAAAGTTTTTGTTCAAAATATTGCATTATTTACAGAATACTTTACCATCAGGTCTGGGCGTGCCTAAAGTAAGAGCTGCAGCCAAAGATCAAGCTCTTCACACCTGAGAATATCACTTTTGACACACAATTCGACTGAGCAGCAGATGCCGAAACCATGTCGAATTAACAATAGCAGAACAAGCAACCGGAATTGTCTTAGTTGTAGAAAGGCGACCAAAAATGTAACTTTAGATTGTTCATCTCTAAACTGGCACAAATAAAGCGTGAAGGCTCCGGTTCAGGCTTAGCTTCAGGCTTCAGATCAAATAACAGAAGATGAACTGACATACCTCTGGCACAGTAGGTTTCAACAGAAGTCTATGGGAATTGGAAAGCCGACAGATAACATCAGCAAAATGTCATCAGCAAAATGTAAGGTGCTCCCGGAGCATTGGTGTAGCCTTCCGGAGACTCCCGAAGAAATGCCTGGTTTCGAACCTTCCTGAAGCTCACATCAACCTCTCGGAGACTCCCAGAGCATGGTAGTTACTCTGGGATTGTGTTGGCAACGAACCGAACCCCTGCCCTGTTCGACCTCGGTTCGATCCGGGATTTGCCGTTCGCGAACCATTTAACTTCGAACAAAAACAAGTCAGCAAGTACTTATCCGATCGGCTCAAATTTAGGCGCAAATTGTAGCCGCGATTGACCGCTTTCGAATGCGCAAAACATCGAGCCGATCGAACTAGTACTTGTTGACTTATTTTTATTCGAAGTTGGGGTGCGGTTTGAGCAGGTTGCATACCGTTTGCTTCGATAATTAGGTTCGCTTTGTACCGAACCGGTTCGTCAAAGCACGCGAACCGATAGAGTTCGTTGCCAACACTACTCTGGTAGCCTCCGGAAGAAATGGGCCTAATTTGGACCCTCCTGGAGCTCTCACCAAACCTCCTGGAAACTTGCTGAGCATAGCGTCGGGAAAAGTGCCCGTGCTACCGTAATCGGGATTTGTTATTGTTGTTACTACTGTGTTATGGGATGTTTTGGCTGTTACTGGTATGTTACAGCAGCTTATTGTGGCTTATGGGGTGTGACTGTACATTCACATATTGTTTTTCAAATTTCAAGATAATATGGCAATATATGTTGAGATTGCCATTGTGTAAAACTGGGTGACCCTCAAGTGTACAATTTTTGCAGATAGTACAGTTACTAAACAAAAGTTTTGGTGATTTTGTCTGTGGGCAGTCAATCAAAAGATCAAGCAGTGATTGTGTGAACTCTGTATCATAACTATAATACCTCAAATATCACCTCATGAACACACGCTTACCGAGAAGGGTGCAATTATTGTTCTTTTTTACTTAAATTATACCTTTGCTGTGATTAGCAAAATTGTAGGCTGACTATGGTCAACAGTTCAAAATTTTGTAGTGTATGCTATAGAGAGGCTATCCCTTGCAAACCTTCCTGGCAGCAGTAGACCGAAAAATTTTACTGTTATACCTAGCAAGTTTACAGTGGGGTCAGGTATGATCACTTTCAATTTCCCTGATTAAATGTCATCAGCTATCACTTGTCTTGGATGCCAGGGCAAATCTGGTTGGATGGCTAGCAAATCAATACCCATACCATCAATAAGCAACAACGGCTAGTAAATGGCTGTGGTTGCTTCTGCTCCAAATCGCCAATAACAAATAGACAGCCAACAAATAGCTGAATGGTATCAGCCAAAAAGTTAATGACTCACCAATAGCAAATGAACAGCCAGCCAAACAGCCAATGACTGCTGAAGGCCTAAGAATACATACCAATACTGAACAGTGAGGCTGCTCTCTATCGTATGAGGCCTATTCATCTGATGGTTATCAGATCGAAAGGATACCATTGGTCTGGAGGTACAAGTCTGCAAGTTTAATGTTGCAGGTGGTCATGTTAGGGTGCGGCTCTGTGGGTCGCTCGCATAGTTAGCTTTAGTGCAACTTTGGATGCATCACCAATAACATTCACTTCTATATACGTATGACAGGTCCATTTGCCCACACATGTTATAATGGTAACCCATGGTCTCATTATAATCAAACAATGATCAAGGCGATAGTGGATTGGGAGATAGAGGTTGCAGTAGTTGCAAAGGAGTGGGCATTGATTGGAAAGTAGTCATGATACTGTAGCCCAAAAGAAAAGCATTCATAGAAGAATTTGCTAGAGGGAAGACAAAGGTATGAAGATCTTGCATTCTTCGAGGGTAGAAAGGCATCCACCTTCTCAGCAAGGAGAAGAAGCCTCAACAATGGACACATTGAAGACAGCCTATTCTGTTTATTCAGAATCTTTCTGTTATTTCCACATCCCAAGTGAAACACAAAATCTGTTTTCAAAGCAGTTCCAAATCAAGTTTGGATACTACTTTTACTAGGTATATTTGGAGTGACACTGCTGGTGTTATATTATTCCAATGGCAATAAATGTTACACCGAGCAAGTTTGCATTGAAGTCAGCTACAATCACTTATGATTTTCCTGATTGGATATTACTGGCTATCACGTATTTTGGATGACAGAGCCAATCTTTTTGGATGGCTAACAAACAAATACCCACACCATCGATAAGCAATGATGGCTAGTTAATAGCTATGGTTGCTGCTGTTCTGAATAACCAATAACAAATGGACACCAGACAAAAAGCTGAATGGTGTTTGCCAGGAAGCTGATGACTCTCCAATTACAAATGGACAGCAAACAAATAGGTGAATGGCATCGGCCAAAAAGCTGACAACTTACTGCTACTGTAATACTGGGAGCATTACTCCAGGTTTTACTGAGTCAAAGTAGTATCTGTATTTAATTCAGGACTGCTTTGCAGGTAGGTTAGAAACTTTGCTCATTGTGTGAAATCACTAAAAGTATCTGAATGAAAAGAGTAGCTTTTGAATGCATAGATCATCAAGGCCTGTTCTCCTCGCTGAAAAGATTGATGGCTTGCATTCCTCAAAGAATCCAAGGTTATTATACCTTCGTCTTCGTTCTAATGAATACTGCTATCTACACTTTTCTCTAGAGCTCCAACATTGTAACTACCATTGAACCAATGTCCATTTCTTCACAACTACCACAGCCTCCATCTCCCGATCGTCTAGCATGTTTATTGTCATTAATTCATGATCTGACAATTGATCTCCTTTATGTTATCAAACTCTTGGATGTCACAGTTGTGGTGAGTGACAATCAATGGTAGAGTGATGATCGGTGAATAATATGAAGAATCAAGCACTACGGGAATGAAATCAGGTTTTCAACACGAATGAAATTAGGTTTCAAATGGAGGCTTAAGCATGACAAGAATGAAATCCGGGTTTGAACGAGAATGGAATCAAATTTCAAATCCAGGCTAAAGCACAATCGGAATGAAATGTGGTTTCAAATGGAAAATTATGAAATCGTGAAAAAGCAATGTACAAACACAGTGGGAGTTCGGAGGTATTATAGAACGAGTGAATCCCTGTATATTAACAAGGTGTTTGGCGGAAGATAAGTTGCTTTCTTCACTTATTCTCTTGTGTATAAATCAATCAATTGGCTTTGGCTTTCACTTCTTTCACACTCTGTGATTGTGGATCAAGTCTCTGCATACAGTGTTTGCCCTCATAGCTACAGTTTATCCCCAGACCTCTTAGCCATTCGGCTTTCGGTTTTTATAGCCCTTAGTACCCTGAGCCCTGAACTTTAGACACTCAGCCCTGAATCTTTGACAGAAAAATGAGTCTACAATCAATTGTACCGGTTATATTCTTGCTTTATGTACCATTATTCTGACTGTTTAGGCAGCGATTATGGTCACCGTACTTGCAACCTGTCTTGCAGAGTTTTCAAATCAGCAAGCAATTTCGAAAATAGATTGGTCATCCAATTCTACTGGAGCCACATCTGTATATCTCGTTTGTGGACCTTTCGAAGACCTACAAATTCAGATAGTTTTGGGAACCTGTTGCATTGCTGAATACATGAGCAAGGACGAAAGGACCTGTGACTGTATGTATATTTGTTACTGTTCAGAAGAAGAAGGAGACCTAGACCATGATTATCCAAACCCAACAATCAATTGCAACTGTGGAGCAATTCAGAATTGGGCTGTAATAACTACCTGCAACTGCTGCATAGAGGAATTCGATACCATTCTCGATTACATCGAGTAATGTGATTGTATCCTTTGATTACTCTGCACCCTGGGCAGCGAAACCCTTTTTCCCTGGTATCTAGCCAGATGTTAATGTGCTGGAACCCAAACAGCTGTGGTTGTTGCCACATCCCCTGTTCCAACAATTGCTGAATATAGTGGCCAGACAACAAGTGGGAACATATCTGTGATTAGTGTGCAGAGGAAGAACATTTATTAGGGGTCGAAATCAACAATTACCTTCATCAATCACCCTTCAAAGATGCAAGTAGCCATGTCAAGCAGCAGTAAAAGTGAAGGGTCTCGTTATATCAAGATTGCAAAAGTGGATCAAGAGATAATCGCATGTATGATATTGGTGGATTTCACAATGCTGAATCAACAAGATGCCCTGACAGCAGCCAATGAAATGAAGGACTACATAGCAGGCATCGCAGAAGCACCAGCATCTAAAATGAAGAATCAAATAGAGCAATTAAACGAACAAATTGTCACCCAAGCAGCAAATATTGGAGCAGCTCAAGGATAAATCACCGAGTTGTTAAAAGAAGGGAATGACCTTGAACAAAACAAGGCAAACACAGACAAGGAATTGCCACTATCACAACAATGGATCATGGACTTGGAAGTAAGAGTGCCCGCCTGTACACACAGAGATTTACAGACCAAAGTCACCAAGTCAGAATAACCACTAGCCAACAAATACCGACAGATACAGAGGTAATAAGACAGGATTTTGAAGATACCCAAGAGCAATTGAAATCGATAGGAGAAGAAAGAAACAAATGTGGGGATCAGGTCAAAAGAGTGCTCGCACTTGCGGGAATGGTGGTCATAGTAGCAGAACAGGGGACATAAAGGCAGCCAAATTCTTGGATTTTCGGCAACAGATAGAAGAGCACTCCAAGCATGGATGGCACAGCTAGCAATGAAGATTGCAGATGAACCAACATGATTCTTTGATGAACAGTCCAAGATGTGACATTCAGCAAATCAGTTAGAAGGCGTGGCATTAAATGGAATCCGGCCATATATCAACAGAATTACAGGTAATCTTGACCTTCTAACATGGGAGAAACTGTTGGACCTTCTACAGCTAGCTTTCAGAAATCCAGAAATACGGGCCACCACCAATTGAGAACTCCTTAAGCTTCAACAAAAAGTTCAAGAATTCTTTCAGTATTATGCAGAATATCAACGATGGGTGCCAGATGTTGACTATAATCAAGCAGCCCAAGTGAATGAGCTAAGAGAGGGCTTGTCCAGAGAATTGAAAGATTCACTACAACATTGCAACATTCCAGAAAACCTTACAGAATTCATCGAACTCTGCTCAAAGAGAAATTCACAGATCTACGCTTGAGCAGCTGAAAAAAAGTCAGACAGATGGTCAGCCGGGTCAAAGAAACATGAAACCCCAAGCACCACCACACTGGCCCCAGAAACAGCACCAGCAGGCAGTATAGCAAACTATCATGGCCCTGCTCTGATGGACATTTCGGCAATGGAAGGAATGCAAATTACCCCAGAAGAATGCAAGCGATGTAGGAAAGGAGGACTTTGTATGTACTGCGGGGATAGCAGGCACTTCGTGGCATTGTGCCCAAGAAAACTGAAAGCTGAATCAGAACAGGTAGAAGTAATATCTTGTACGAAAACAGGAAATGCAATGGATGAAGATTTTGGAAAAGATGTCCAGTCTGGAAAAGTTTAAGCCGGTGCAATAAGGATGGCCATTGAACTGGGCACAAATCTCCTTTTGCTACCGTTGTTTGGTATCGTTTTAAAATTTCGTACTTTTCAATTAGTAGCGCAGAAATGAAGGAATCTTCCACCTCAGGGCGGCAATCCTAAGACTCCCTTAGCCCGTGGTCGATGGCCACCGACTTGAACATAGTAATTCGAAAAGGCCGGTCGGCCCGACAGCAGCATTTATACTGGCTCGTCATGTACTGTACCGAGCAGTAATGCCTCGTCTAACCCTGTTCCATGATACTTTACCAGAGAGTAATTCGAAAATGCTGTTGTTGTTATTTATTGATACTGTATTTACTCTAATAGAGACCCATATCGCCTCTGCCTCTGGGCGAGCCGGCTTGATGGCGGATCCCCACTACCCTTCAACCCTGCTCACTCAAAAATGCACTCGGCCCGAACGCAATAACAGTAGATGTCATTACTGCCTAGTATTCCGATATCATGCACAGTACTTACCATGAACCCTCTGTGTGTTAAATCAAGCAATGTCGGTAAGACGTATGTAGTAATGTGTAAGAGCGACAATTATGTGTATATTGATGATCACTAGTGTGCGGTAAGAGGCAGTATCGATATGTAATGGGCTGTACCAATAGCTTTGGTCTGATTCCTCCTATGATATCTATCCGAAGATTTCCAGCTATCTATAATAGTAGTATGTGGTATCATTCAGTAATGAACAGTATTCCATAGTATAGATTGAATATTTAGACCTTTTTGATCCTTGTTGATCATTCAACAAGAATTAACTTCACAAATCAGTATTATATACTACCGATAAGTATCTGCCATTGGGCCGCGGATTAATATTCTGCTGAATGATATACTGCGGCTGATTAGCACACCATACTATCGTGTAGTGGTCGGTATTGGACATTACTTTCCAATACTGGCTGCGTTGGATGTTGAGTGATATCATGTGCTGTTATCCTTTATTAACTACCACCGAAGGCACATCACCTTAACTCACTTTATCAAACATGCGTGCATGTACTGCAAAACCTTTATGTATCACAATGAATTCACCACTGAGTTCACCACCTCAACCTCACGCTGGCAATGACAACCGTGACAGCGATGAAAACTATTACATCGATGTTCATGACTGAAGCCGTACACTTTTGGAGCTACCACCACTGAAAACAATGGACGAGATTCTGTCCAAAGCTGTTGCATCCATGAATAAAGTGACGGAGACCTACCACGTACAAGGAGATATTGATAATTACAAAGACCATACTCCGGCGAATACAGATAAAGCAGAGAAGCATACTGAGACTGAACCAAAGTCATCACTAGGGTGCCAGAGATTGTCACCAATGATGACACCAACGACAATATGTGGGAACCTAATGAGGAAAGCCAAGTGTACACAAGCAGATCCTTCGGATAGCAGCTGTGATGCAGAAGAAGGTGCTACAACTGCTTCCAACCTGCAAAGGAAGCCGAAAGGAAAGAGGTCAGGCAGTAACAATCACAGCAAGATAGCTTGGGCAGTAGTGGTCTGTACTGCATGTTATAGCTGTATAATGTATAAACTAATATTGGCAGCACGAGTACTTCGAAAATGGTATGATAAATGTCAAGGGAAACACGGAAAAAATTGCAACCGTTAGTCGACTCACGAACTTGACTGTAGCTCAAGTAAAGGTTAACAGTCACATTATATAGCCCTCTCATTATATCTACTCTCCAATACGCAGGCTAATAGCAATGCATGTCAAATGAGCACAAACGTTACCGGAAGGACTACCCCGGGCTCCTTGAAAAGATGGACATCTCCGGTGGAATTGCCAAGCAGATTCACGACTTGAAAGAACAGCTGCACGAGTGTGAGCTGAATTGCAAGCAGCCAGGGACAGGTGCTCACAAACATGATCTGAAAGAGCTCTCGAAGCAGCTGGTGGGTTTTACCACCTCTCCATAAGGGTTTGCTAGCTTACTCTCGAGTCTAACATCTGTCAGGAACGTGTTCTTAAACTTTCTCTTTGAACTAATAATTATAGAACTTCAATCGGGCGATACATACATGCATGTCATTCAATCCATTCTAATTTCTATGATACTTGTCATTAAATCAGAGTATAGAATATCATTCAATTATTTGCAACCGACTGGTATCTACCTAAAACTTTGAACGTTGCATGTAATGGACAGTAGTTGTTTATACTGACCAGTATATAGAAAACTAAAATTTAATGATAATATACAATACTAATCAATACCAATCCATACACGGCAGTATTACAATTCCAATGTTTACCGTAGCATAATGAATATTACCGTCCATTATTGTTTACTATTGCACATTATCGAAAAGTTTTGAGTACTTACCTGAAGGTTTTGTTTGAATCATACTGTATTCGGCCGCTTGCGGCCATGACATAATCTAAACCTTTTCCTTGATACTTGTCCAATGTGACCGTCAGGTGTCCCTTGTCTCTTTGAGCAAAGTCATATCATCCCTGTCTCCTTCTTCTCTTCTCACTTACCTGAAGTTGAACTTCGCTTGTATTGGTCGATACTGACGAATATATATCTGTAATGGTAATGCACATGATCGATCGATCAGTATTGTGAATATATTTATTATATATCAGTAATACCGATTATTGTCCAATACTGTGCACTACTACTTGAACTAGACCAGTATCGTGCGATATTGTGAAGTAGAAATTTATTACCGATCGGTATTACCGATTAATGTCCAATACTGTGTACTACTACTGGAACTTGGTCTATATTGTTCAATACTGGGCTATATACGATAGTATCATAACGATGAAATGTAAAAGGGTATTACCGATCGGTAATACCGATCACTGTCCAATACTGTGCACTACTAGCAATCATTTTTTTCTTTTCAGATAGCAATTCCCGACAATGTAATACTATTTCATTTTAATGTACTCATTCATGGTAGAACTACAATTCCTCTTCTACACCCTCACCGTCATCCTCAGGGTAAAGACCATACTCAGCCATAGCATCCCATGCACCAGTACGGTTCTTGAATAGATACAAAAGGCCCGAAAGACGTGTCGCCAATGCGGGAACATCCTGCTCATCGTCCTCAAACATTTCCTTTGTCTTGCTGTAGGTACGATAGATGTTTGCGACTTTAGTCTACATTTCATTATTATAAGTCAGTATTGAACATTACTGAGATGTAATGCCGCTTACAGTGATCTTGTCATGTCTCGCAATAGCACCGGGCTCCAAAGCACATTCCAAAATCAGTTTCTCCATCATTCTTTTGTCACCAACGCCGCTCAAGCCAAGATCCCAAACGTGATGGATGATGATATCGGTCTCTGTTTTATTAATAGCGTAGGTCCTGCCCCTGGACTCCTCCAAGTAGGTTCTGCGCTTCACTTCCTCCTCATCGATTTCGGTACCTTCGTTTGCGGCTGTAGTGAGAATATAGTCCCGGATTCGCATCCTCAACTGCTGTTCGTGACGAGAGAGCTGCCCGGCAGGAGCTACCGAATGGACAAGCTAGTTATGCCACATTAACATTCGCTTATTCACCCTTATTCGGTAAACCAATCGATAAGCGCATAACTTGAGAGTGCCTTTAGCCATGGTTATCGGAATGCAGCAACTAGTAATGGTGTGGACGATTAAGGTTATCGGAATGCAGTAGCGACGTGTACCGAGAAGTAGTGGAACGTCAATGGCGATGGTGCCAAGGCTTGGCGACTTAAGTTTGCCAGTCACCCACCCCCTTTCTCTTTTACTAAGCATCAACAGCAGCGAAAACAGCGACAACAGCAACAACAGCGACAATCATGAGCGCCACCAGCTCTGTTAGATCGGTATCGGAGATGTTACAACAGCCCATGCCGGAGGATACGAAGCGATATCTAGATTAACTTGCAGCTGAGATCAACACCTGCGGACAAGGCCTGACTGAAGATGATCTTTGGACAGCTCAAGGACGGCTTATAGGAGTTCCGCGTGAGACTCTACGGGTACTATTCATCAGCAGTTTTCGAAATTCTATCCAACATCTTTAGATGTGACTTGAAGTTCGAATGCATTCTGACCCACCTGTGCAATCATCCCCGGGAAGCTTCTCCTCACCACTCAACCAGGGCCAAAAAAGACCGCACACAAATCCTCTACATCCATGTCAATCCCCACCGGCCGCCTCTCCAAAACGTAACCGAAGAAGACCTCGTGCAAATCCCATTGTTATCCAACAACTACTGCAATCACCTCCTGACTCATCAGCCTCACCCCAGATTGGTGAAATGGGACCACCGGGTTTACCATCAGGAGCGAGAGATCTCTCAATTCAAGAAACGCGCAATCCACCACTGGATGCTGAGTTCTTGGATCTTGCGTATACAATGCAGAATATGGGACTGGAAACAGTCTCGGACATGGTATTTGTATATGATTCCCAGTATCACGTTTCACAGAGGCTGATATGGATGTAGATGTCGAAGATGTATGCTGCTACGGCAAAATCATATCCCAAGCACAAAGGGGAACCATTGGAAAAGTTTCGTCCTGATCCTGAAAAGACTTTGTCACAGCAGTTAGTGGTTTGGAAGCACCGACGGGATGACCTTTTGGAAGATCGCGAAGAGAGACAGAAGAAGGCCAAGGAAAACCCAAATATAAAGAATCTCAAGCGGGAGAGAGCCAATCTCCAAAGTTCCCTTGGCCCCTATTGGAGTCAGTGAGGATATTAATCTCACGTCTCTTTTGGATTGTAATCTTAGGCTAGGTAATAGATACCACTTCATCAAAGGCAAACGAACCTAGTAGAACAAATTATAGTCAGTGGTCCCAATTGCCCGATCCAACTACAACTCGACCATAGTCAGCGTCATTGTTGAGTCTAATTGGCCCGCTTGGGTTTACACCATGTGACTATGGCGGTGAGGTTGCAGAAGGGTAGGTTCTGAAAATGAATGTTGATGTCAATTTGAAGTATACAGATCGTTCTCAGACGATGAGGATGCTGACTACCATACTCACTGTATGTGTACATAATCGTAGTATACTGCATAAAACCCTCAGAAATCTGCTGAAATTGCTTCGGAGCTGCTAGATTCGGCCCAGTTCAGTCGAGTGGCGAAACTGCTCAGATAGTGTAGTTTTGGAGCGGCTATGAGCGGGGCTGGACTATTGAGATCACTGATATCATAAAGTAATATCCGGCAGTATTGGATGGTAAAGGTAAGTATCACCAAACGCTATTTTCGGGCTTGTAAGGGGTATTGTCCCTTGCTTGGTGTGATGTGCGATGGTAAAACCATTACCGCAGAGTAGTATACAGTAATGACAAGTACTGACGGATACGGTAATGTCGCAACTGGTGATAGACGTAGTGGGGACATGAACGAGCCCTCGTGAGGGGTTAACTTCCCTCTCTACGTCTACTATATACACGATAGTCCATAAGCAAACAAGAGAAAACACCAAAGAACACGTTCCATTTGAACACACATCCTCCAAATCTCCAAATCCACTCATGAGGATTCCGCAGCATCAGTCAGTCACTGGTGAGTAAACTACAGTAATGGCTAGTATTGATGCATACTGTAATGTCGCTGCTTGTGAGAATTATCAAACTATACATTAGGATCTTTCTGCACGGGAGTTAATATGCCTGTCATTTACCGCCAGCTGTAGTACTTACTTAAGTATGCAAGACAGTGTTTATAGCATGTTTAGTTATGTGCCGAATATATTTAACCGATTTTAACTGAGCTTCTCTTTTGACTTGTTTTACAGCATTTGAACCTCGTAGACTTGATGAAGCATTTCCTCTATCTATATTTCAAGTTTTCAAGAGCTTTGTTGAAGATTATAGCCATAGAATCATTGATAGTTTATGGTTTTGACAAAAGTCCAGGTGTTAACTCACGATTCTGAAACATCAAATATGTTTCACGCAACTCTATATAATTCATGGATCGACAGCGCATTAATGCCACCATCCCTGTGAAGGGCACGATTGTACATCACCTAATCCATTCCTTTTTGGTTGATAGAGTTTGGCATGAGAATTTACGGCTGGAAAATGAGCAAGTATGGGTGTGGTTAGAATCGGTCAAATCTAGATGGATATAACTACAAGTCGTTAAATTTTTGTACTGGACTCTTCAGTCTATGTAGGCCATTATATCAAGGTAAAGAACGTGCCTGTATAGCAATTGATAACCAGTTGACGTAAACCAATAATTAAGCTGGCTCTAGTTAAGGGTGAGGAATCATAATATATCAATAATCCTACGAGCTCATCCACGTAATTACCATTACTTTATAGTAATGCTCATTACAGATCATGATATATAACACAATCACAAACTTCTGCTATTATTAATTATCAAAATCCAAGTCTTGCAATAGTTCAGACTCATTGCCAAAATCGTCGACTGAACCTATACCATCGTCTATATTACCACCATCAATTTCATCCTGCATCATAATTCTAGCGGCTACTTCCTCTTCTAGATCATAACCGTGCGCTTCAAGCAGTTCATCCTCAATTGCCTCCATTGTCTCCTCATCCTCACCTTTCACTTCTTCCTCTTCACTGACAGCAGGTACGGATGGAGGTGGTGGGACAGGAATTGGTTTCAAAATATCCGCAATTTGCAACTGCAGACCTGTAACGTAAAGTTAATTCTCATGATCATCGATTTCAAGGGCTCGTCGTTAATATGCAGATACCTTGCAATTCCTTCTTCCTTTGCAGTGATAACAGGCCGTCATTCTTTATCTTTAACATGTTGTCCACGACTTTATAGCGCTCAAATAGTAACAACTTGAGTGCGTCATGCGAAATGTTGACGTTTGACGAGTTGAGATTCTGGAAAAGTACATTACACTGACGCTGTAACCATCTACACATTCTCATTGAATGAAGTTGCAGTCGATCGTGCTCCTTAGTAATGCGCTTTAGAAGGAAGCATGATTCAATACCCTCTCGTACAAAGCTGTATTTGGCCCAATCTGCTGTTGAAAGCATGCGATCAACATCCCAAAGCTCATCGCAATCAATTCCTCTCTCTCTCAGTCCTTGGGTTGAAACTTTACGCAATTGGAGATCGCCTAAGCCTAAATCTTGACCACTTACGTTAATCCGTGCAGTTTCTTGGTTGAAATTCTTCACAAGCTTGTCGAGTTGCCGCCATCGTGAGTTTATCCGTGTAATGACTTTCTTCGCCTGCTTATGGCCTCGGGTGCGGCGGTGGAGGATATCCAATTCAATGGTTCTGTCGGTAATGACTTGTATGATCTGAGTCTGGATGCTGCGTATCTTCTTCAATGCAACGCTTCTTCGGCACAGCTGGTATAGCGCTCCATCTTGTGCCCAGTCTTCCCGTGTAGTATTTGTCTTCTCCATCAGCGATGATAGCTTAGCAGTCACTACCCCGCCCTCGGCCGTTTGAGAGAGAGCTTCGAGATCAAGCGAGTTATCCCAAGCAGAAGCCAGTAGCTGCTCCCGGATCTGAAAATCAAGTCGTCCGGTTTGGCGGGCCCTTCTTAATGGAATCGCCACTGATAGACGCTCCTCAGTTTGCAAAAGCTCAAAGATAATATCATGATCATCTTGTCTTGGCTTTCTACATTCAATATGTATCAGTACTGGATGGTATTGAGAAGTATCTCTACATACTTATAATTCGTATACTATAGTTCTTGGTCCTTTGTTTGCTCTTCCAAGTATTCTGATGTAACGAATACCCGTCTGGCGGGGTCGTTTCTATTGGGAACTGTGAATTGCAAGATTTGGTGCTTGGTACTCAAAGCTTGGTCACCAAGAGCTATCATTTTCTTCCATCGTCGATTGAGATTTGTGCCCATATTTTAAAAATACCTCAAGGTATTGAAGATTCCTAACAAATACTACTATTAACGTGTATTGTCCATTATCCGGCAGTACTAATGCATACCACAGGAGTCTATCTTTTGCGTACGTCTGGGGCCAGAAGATACTCCCGCAGATTGTATGAGATAGAGGATGATAAACCATAAATGTTCAGGTTCCTCACCAATCATTAGACCATATCCTTGGGTACGAAGAAGATTATATAGTACATGACACGAATGCTCATGTCCGTACAGATGGAAGCGGCCAATACGTGATCGTATTGTCTCTTTCCATTCGGGTTTATATCTGTGTATTGCGGACTCGAATACACAAGCGACATCGTAGCACATGTTTATTGATTGAATCTCAGGGACATCATCAAGAATAGCTTCTATCATTCGGATAGCATGACTATGCCTTTCTCCTCCTCCATATAGGTTTAAGAATCGCAAATTTGTGCCGTGAAAACAAGCAACCGCTACTAAACCACGTTTATCGAGATTTAGCTTCGTGGCAGTTTTGGCTTCTGCTCTATTCCATCCGTTTGTAGCTTTGAATCGGTGAGCACATACTGTATCTGGAAGACAACTTTTGTATGGTCAGCCTTGGTTGGCAGCGAGATCAAATTGCCTTCGACCGTATTCGACAAACAGCTTGAAAGGGATTACTTCGAATTCAAAAGATGAACGATCTTTGAATCTTGCGTGTTACATATTGCCATCAAGAGTAATGAAAGCTGTATGGTTTTCGCTGCTTTCCATGTCAAAACAAGCGGGGCATAGGTTTGCAAGCCTCTCCAGCTGTCAGAATTTCTCCCCTTTCCCTTGAAACAGATCAATATCACGATAAACAGCCGTACTCATCGCATACTGCACAGCCACCCAATGGTGAGAGCAATCCCGTAGCTGAGCCAGTATCTGTCAGTAATACTCCATAGTTTTTGTATTTTGCTTACCGATCTTGCAAAATTAGGCAAAGAAGTCTTATGGTCAGATTCGTAGACTGCAAGAAGGCCATCAGCCCAAGCAGATTTGGATATTGAGCCCCTGACGCTTTGTTCGTGAAGTACTTGCAACAATCTCATCGAAAATGCAGTTCGTGGCTTCGTAGGTGCTGCAGGAAAGAAACCTTCTCTTACCAAAGTACTGGTCGACAAAGGGCAGTTACAATAGTCAACGTACTGCGTTGTCCAACATTATAAAGAAAGTAGTTGTACTTAAACTCGATCTTTGTGAGTACAGGTACAAATTCGGCTGGACACACCCCGGTGTAGGATTTCAGTCAGAATATGCTCGGTTTCCATCCAATTCTCTGAAAGTCGTTTCCTCTCACCAACACGGAACCGTTTCTTCTTGAACAGGTTGTTAACCAGAGGTGCTTTGGAAATATGATCTGAATTTTGATCGAAAACTTCCGAAAGTTGCAGATTGCCATCACCGCTGTCGTGATTTATTTATTTATTTATTTTTTCGTCATACAGCATGCAGCCCGCAGGCTATGGCTGGTGAGGTATAAACAAATGACCAAGAACAAGAACAACAAATGAAACCGAACAAAGGAAAAACGAAAAACCCCTGGCCAGGTAGCACCGCTCCGCAGTCTCCTATCACCCCTGCTCTAGTTACAAAGAAATTTCAAATAAATCATAGCAGTTTGTAACACGCTTCATACAATAATAAAATATCTGTCAGTCTCATTCGGCTTGGTCCTGCATATCATGCGGGTGCTCCCTCTGCAGTTCACCCTCCTCCTCCCTTCCCCGTTCAAATTTCATCCTCCTCTCAACTCTCTGCTTCTCCTTCCTTTTCATCATCCTCCTCCCCATCATCCCCTCCTCTCCCACTTTGATGTTCCTCCACCATATCGTTGACAGTTCCCTGTCATGCAATTCGGATGTTACCCTGCCCAAGGTGTGCATCATCACGGAATTGGCCCAGGTACCATCTTCGAGTAGCTATATGAGTGTCGTGCAGAAAATATTGCAAAGGTTGCATTGCTTTGTCGGTATAAAGAAGATGCTTCCAGAGATATCAAGGGTGTACAACTCCAATCTCTTTCCGCATGGTTTGTCTTTGGCGTTGGTATAAAGGCCATCTTAGTACAAAATGTTCCGGTGACTGGGGACCTCCATAGCGACATGGGCAGTGAGGGGAGTCAACAGCATTGGTTGGTATTTTGAATAGGTAACTGTGGAAGTATCCATGTCCAGTTCGTAGTTGGGTGACAGTAGATGCAAACTGGCGGTTGCCACTTCTGAAAATATTGTCTGATTTGGTACGGAATGTTGCAATATAGTTCTTTCCTTTCGCGGGATGTTGTATCCACCAATCCCCCCATTCCTGCATTTTTGCTGCTCGGGTTACCCTCTTGAGGTACGATAATGAGGTGTTATAGCACGTTGGTGGTTTTTCCACAGTGGACTTTTTTGCCAACTTATCGGCAAGTTTGTTACCAGGTACATCTGTATGGCCAGGAACCCATTGTACTGTGATAGTAGTTTTGAGTGCTTGGAGGTTATTGGCAATGTTGGAGGGTGCCAGGGAAGTCGACTGTCCAGGGGCGGGTTTGAGAGTATTGAGACCTCGTATGGCAGCTTGATTGTCTGTCAAATCCATATATGTCTTTTGGTGAGGTTATTACGTTGACAGATCTGAAAGCATTTCTGTGCAGCTTTAAGAATACCAAGTAATTCAGCATCATAAATTTCCTGTTGATGGCCCATTGGATAGGTTGCTTCAATGACATCTTCTCCGGTCATTTCAACTACTGTTCCTGCGCCAATGTTTTCGTTCAACATTGATCCATCTGAATAACAAACAATATTGTGGTTATCTTGTTTCAACATTGCATACTGGGCTTCGTGGGCTTTTGCTTCCTCTTCCTTTGAACGAGGATTAATTTGTGTTCTGACTCTACTTTCAATCCATGGTAGACAGGCTGTGGTTGAGTAGGTTTCAATCTCCGAGCTGTTGGAAATCCATGGACTGAGGGTTTATAAGGTTTGGATAAGACGTGTTTCAAATTTGCGGTTATTTTGTTGCATACTGTCCCATGAAATCCAGGGTCCGGTTGTGTTACTAGACTCTGAGGTTTCATGAAATGGAGGGAAAGTCAATGGACAACGTTGTCGGATTGGATGCATTTCGGGAAACGTAACTATTGGAATTGCATATTTGTTTCACATGTGATGAAGTCGAACCACTACTGATGGCAGGGCTGCTTCATTGTGTAGCGCTATTGTTGGGGTTATGCGGAAGGCTCCCAGGATGCACTGAAGTGCTATATTTTGAACTGTTTCAAATTTCTGTTGATATGTTGCCTGGCCCATCCACCAGACTTCAGCTCCGAAGTCGCAGACAGGTACAATACACGCATTGTATAGTTGGCGGACTGCACTGGGGGTTAGTCCTGATTCTGTATTGGCTAGTGATTTGAGGGCTCCAAGGACTCTTTTGCCGCTTGTGGCCTTCACCATGACATGGTGTTTGAAGTTGATTTTTCTGTCAAACCAAATACTAATCCACCTTACCACATCTGGGCCAATGCCATTTGTGCTGGGGGCAATGGTAGTGCCATTGGGTAGGGTGATCTTTTCATCATCGGAGGTATCACCGTTTCGTTTATTGTGGACATGCATCATTTCTGACTCTGTGTCATCATATCGTACCGCATTGTTTTCTGCCCATTTGAAAGCTGTCCGTGCAGCCGCCTCGAGGCATCTTGCATTATAGGCTTTTGATTTGCCTCGAACGACAATTGCAACATCATCAATGTAGCTTGGAGTTCATGAGCTGGGGTAATGGGTTGTGAGTTCGTAGAAGAGAGGACTGAGATTGAGGAGGAAGAGAAGTGGGGATGCAGGCGATCCCTGAGGGATACATTGTCGAATGCGCCACTCACATCCATACAGAGGGCAGTGGTGATTTCCTTGGCATGTTTTCCTTGTTCAATTTCATGTGTGAGTGCCATTGCAGCATCTATAGCAGAGTGTTGTCTTCGTCCTCCTATTTGATCTTTGTGTAGCAGGTTGTATTTTTCAGCCATGTATGCCTTTGTCGTGATTTATAACAGATACTGATCGCAGCCAGTGAGGTTTGGGGCGAATGTCTGGAGCTCGCCGTTTTAAAAGATTGCCAGCCTGGCGGGCAATCATTGTAGCCCGCTTTCAACCACCAATTCCACCAAAAGCCGCCGTCTCAACGATTGTGGATTTGACCTTGCGGCCTGTCCGAGAAACATAGGACATTGTTGCTGCAGGTGTTCCGAAGAGCTGTTGCAGTGCGTTGGTTATGTTTGAGGGAGTAGTAGTGGTTGAAAAGTTCGATACCAAAAGATATTTGCTGATCTTGTACTGCGGGTAACCATCTATTTCGAGTTTTAGGATAAGAATTATGATATTCAGGTTAGTACTGAGCAGTACTATCCAATATTGGCTACTACAGTGTTAGTTGTAATTGCAGTAATTATATGTTTTAGGCATTGGAAAAATGATACAACGATAAAAATCGATACTAAACAGTTACTTACTGTCCAATATTGGCTGTTACGCACTATATGCGAGGGTTGGAAAATACTGATAAAGATCGATACTGAGCAGTACTGTCGGATATTGGCTGTTACGCTGATAGTTGTAAATGTAGTAACAAAGTTTCGAGTGTTGGAAATACTACGAACGTATTGATCGATACCAAACACTATAGTCGTATATTGGTTACTACTGTATTAATGGTAAATGTAGTAATCATGTGTTCCGGGTATCCGAAATGCTACAGTGGTAACAATCAATATGGAACAGTACTGTCATATATTCGCTGCTACAGGGTTAGTTGTATTCACTCTATTTAGAGTATGACAGACCCCTAATCCACGACGCCGCCGGGCAAGCCGGCTAGATGGCGAAGCTCCACAACTGCTACCCGTCGTCCCCTTCTGAAGGTATTCTACTGTTGTGTCGTATACACAAATGATAGTTATTACTTGGCGAATATAGGCCAGTGCTGTTCATTACTGATCAATCCTTACTTTCATTGAATTCCTAATAAGATAGGTACTTCTACCCCTTCACTAACTTCAGTGTTTTCGCCCTCAAAGCAGCATGGGTCATTTTAATCGGACCCAAAACCTCAGTCAGTATATTGTTTGTAATTTCCTGTTGCGTATCCCCAAATACTGATGGGGCACTCCATTGTAACTTGTTCTGCTGCAGAAATCTAACTAGCCTGCTGCTCGGAATGGCTTGGATAGTGTCTGCTGAATGTAACTTGGAGTCTATGCATATACACACCTTTCATCAGCATTGCCATTTAGTAGGAAGTATATGTTCTTACTAATAAGTTCCTTCAGCATTTGGACAATTTCGGAACGCATGGGATTTCTTCCAGAGGTGCCGTTATACGTGCTTGTAGTTGCTTTGGCTGCTTCTTGCAATAGTGCTCCACCCTCGCAGGTTGTAATAAACTCATCTTGACCACGACCGCTCTGTACAATGAGCTTGTAATATGCGCTGCCAAAACTTGCAGAAGTGAAAAAAATTGGCTTTGCTTTTGAGGGAACAGCCATGACAATCAGGTGCACCTCAATTCCTTCAAGTTCGTGAAGGAACTTTGTTAACCGGTTCAGACTCTTCTTCTGTGTAGACTTCATTACGTTTCCCGAAATGCATCCAATCGGACAACGTTGTCCATTGACTTTCCCTCCATTTCATGAAACCCCAGAGTCTAGTAACACAACCGGACCCTGGATTTCATGGGACAGTATGCAACGAAATAACCGCAAATTTGAAACACGTCTTATCCAAACGTTATCAACCCTCAGTCCATGGATTTCCAACAGCTCGGAGATTGAAACCTATTCAACCACAGCCTGTCCACCATGGATTGAAAGTAGAGTCAAAACACAAATTAATCCTTGTTCAAAGGAAGAGGAAGCCAAAGCCCATGAAGCCCAGTATGCAATATTGAAACAAGATGACCACAATATTGTTTGTTATTCAGATGGATCTATGTTGAACGAAAACATTGGCGCAGGAACAGTAGTTGAAATGACAGGAGAAGATGTCATTGAAGCAACCTATCCAATGGGCCATCAACAGGAAGTTCATGATGCTGAATTACTTGGTATTCTTAAAGCTGCACAGAAATGCTTTCAGATTTGTCAACGTAATAACCTCACCAAAAGACATGTATGGATTTTCACAGACAATCAAGCTGCCATATAACGTCTCAATACTCTCAAACCTGCCCCTGGACAGTCCACTTCCCTGGCACTCTCCAACATCGCCAATAACCTCCATGCACTCAAAACTACTATCACAGTACAATGGGTTCCTGGCCATACAGATGTACCTGGAAACGAACTTGCCGATAAGTTGGCAAAAAAGTTCACTGTGGAAAAACCACCTACCTACTATAACACCTCATTATCGTACCTCAAGAGGGTAACCCGAGCAGCCAAATGCAGGAATGGGGGGATTGGTGGATGCCACATCCCACGAAAGGAAAGAACTATATTGGAACATTCCGTACCAAACCAGACAATATTTTCAAAAGTGGCAACTGCCAGTTTTCATCTACTGTCACCCAACTACGAACTGGACATGGATACTTCCGCAGTTATCTATACAAAATACCAACCAATGCGGTTGACTCTCCTCACTGCCCATGTCGCTATGGTGGTCCCCAGTCACCGGAACATCTTGTACTAAGATGCCATTTACACCAATGCGAAAGACAAACCATGCGGAAAGTGATTGGAGTTGTACACCCTCGATATCTCTGGAAGCATCTTCTTTATACCGACAAAGCAATGCAACCTTTGAAACATTTTCTGCATGACACACATATAGCTACTCGAAGATGGTACCTGGGCCAATTCTGTGCTGATGAACACCTTGGGCAGGGTAACATCTGGATCGCAGGACAGGGAACTGTCAACGATATGGTGGAGGAACATCAGAGTGAGAGTCGAGGGGATGATGGGGAGGACGATGATGAAACGGAAGGAGAAGCAGAGAGTTGAGAGGAGGATGAAAATTGAACGGGGAAGGGAGGAGGAGGGTAAACTCCAGCGGAAGAATCCGCATGATATGCAGGACCAAGCCAAATGAGACTGACAGATATTTTATTATTGTATGAAGCATGTTACAAACCGCCATGATTTATTTGAAATTTCTTCGTAACTAGAGCAGGGGTGATAGGGGACTGCAGAGCGGTGCTACCTAGCCAGGGGTTTTTCGTTTTTCCTTTGTTCGGTTTTAGTTGTTGTTCTTGTTCTTGGTTATTTGTTTGTACCTCACCGGCCATAGCCTATGGGCTGCATGCTGTATGATAAATAAATAAATAAATAAATGTGTAGACTTCAGCGAGGTCAAAAGACATACTCTCCCCTCATCGTTTATCTCCTCAGCTCTCTTCATGTAGTATTGTCTCTTTTCAGGGTCTTGGTACACTTCTGCAACATGCTGAGAGTAGCGACCATGGAACCCCTTTCTTCCGTTGTAGCCTTTGCCAGATACGGGCTGCCTGAGGTCTGTAGCTAAAAGCTCCTTCTCCTCACGCATAGCCACCTGCCAGCCTGACAGTTCATTGAAACGAAGTCGTTTGGCTGCTGCAATTGTAATGTTCAGGGACCGTTCCAGAATCTCAATTGTAGACTACTTAGAGTTCTGCCGCGCAAGATCTTGAGCCATGGCAATGATCTTGTCTGCGAATTCACAGAAAATAACATCATCCTCATCAGGGAAATCATCGACCTCTTCTTCAGTAGCATCATATTATAGTCAGATCAGTGAGCATACCAATGAGGTCAGTTCAGTTTATACTCGTCTGGCTCTATTTGGGATTCCAGGTGGGCCGCAGGCAGACTGCCGTACGCTCGTTAGCTGACCCTCAGGAGCATCACCGTTGGATTTGGAACGAACATCCCGGTCCCTATCCTTGGCATGATTGGACTAGTCAGTAGTAGTCAGTAACCGACAGTATTGGATGATCAAGATTACTCAACTTGGGTTTCTTGATTGGAGGAACGTCTTCGCCTCGCACTTTGTTGCCTACGTGGCAGTAAATATCAGTATACGGTGGTTGAGAAAATGGTTAGACTGTATTACTGCAGTGAATTCAGAGTCTGAGGACGGTGACCGATAATCAACTTCATCCGAGTCTGCCATAATAGTTGGTGATGTATGTTGTAGCGATGATACAGATGATGGGCTGAATTAATTCTATTCATGGTGAGATGGGTAGCGATAGAGTAGGTGGGAAAGGAAAGGTGATGCAATGTAGTAGAATCACACGATGTCACTCGGAGGTCAGGTTGTTGTCAGGTAGTAGTCCATATTGGCCAATACTGATTGATACAAAATGGTAATGACAATAATGACAGGTACCGACAACTAGAATTATCAGACAAAGCCAAAAGTAACGTAGTGAATGATAATGATCGGTATTGAGCAGTTTCGACAGTAATCATGGCGTTATAGAGTTCGAATGGAAATATGATACGTAGCGACAACTATAATTATTAGACAACGCCAAAAGTAGCATAGTGAATCATAATGATTGATATTGAGCAGTATTCGACAGTAATCATAGCATCCTACAGTTTGAATGGAAATATGACAAATAACGGACAAGTAGAATGATCACAAGCCAAAAGTAACGTAGTGAATGATACTGATGAGTATTGAGCAGTAATCGACAGTAATTAGAGCATTATTGAGTGCGAACGGAAATATGACAAGTAACGACAACTAGAACTATCACACAGCCAAAAGTAACGTATTGAATGATAATGACCGGTATTGAGCAGTATTAGACAGTAATGATGGCGTCATAGACTTTTAGTATTAACGATTCAAGGTATCTAATGTAATACCAATCCTCGTAATACAAAGAAATTGTATTCCTCAGCATCGAGCACTACTGCAGAATGTTAATATAGTCGTTCAAGAGCAGTGATATAAAGTGTAGCGTTTGCCCAACCGATTGTCATGATAACACGAAATTATATTCTTCAGTATCCAGAATTACTGCAGAGTACGGTGTTGTATTGTAAGCTGTGAAGATGTTGTCATTCAAGGTGATGACGAACATGGCGATGGTCGCCCGACAGTGACTATAGAGGTACTATCTTCGAGTCGGTGGCCGTCGACCACGGGCTAAGGGAGTCTTAGGTTTATTTATGTATGTAGTTATTCATTATACAGCATGCAGCCCGTAGGCTATGGCCGGTGAGATACAAACAAATAACCAAGAACATGAACAACAAATGAAACCGAACAAAGAAAAAACGAAAAACCCCTGGCTAGGTAGCACCGCTCCGCAGTCCCCTATCACCCCTGCTCTAGTGACAAAGAAAGTTCAAATAAATTATAGCGGTTTGTAATACGCTTCATACAATAATACAATATCTGTCAGTCACATTCGGCTTGGTTCTGCATATCATGCGGGTTCTCCCCCTGGAGTTCACCCTCCTCCTCCCGTCCCCATTCAAATTTCATCTTCCTCTCAACTCTCGGCTTCTCCTTCCATTTTATCATCGTCCTCCTCATCATCCCCTCCACTCTCACTCTGATGTTCCTCCACCCTATCGTTGACAGTTCCCTGTCCTGCAATTCGGATGTTACTCTGCCAAAGGTGTTCATCATCACGGAATTGGCCCAGGTACCATCTTCGAGTAGCTATATGTGTGTCGTGCAGAAAATGTTTCAAAGGTTGCATTGCTTTGTCGGTATAGAAGATGCTTCCAGAGATATCGAGGGTGTACAACTCCAATCTCATTCCGCATGGTTTGTCTTTCGCGTTGGTATCAAGGGCATCTTAGTACAAGATGTTCCGGTGACTGGGGACCTCCATAGCGACATGGGCAGTGAGGAGAGTCAACAGCATGGGTTGGTAATTTGTATAGGTAACTGTGGAAGTATGAATGTCCAGTTCGTAGTTGGGTGACAGTAGATGCAAACTGGCGGTTGCCACTTGTGAAAATATTGACTGGTTTGGTACGGAATGTTCCAATATAGTTCTTTCCTTTTGCGGGATGTCGCATCCACCAATCCCCCCAATCCTGCATTTTTGCTGCTCGGGTCACCCTCTTGAGGTTCGATAATGAGGTGTTATAGTAGGTAGGTGGTTGTTCCACAGTGGACTTTTTTGCCAACTTATCGGCAAGTTCGTTTCCAGGTACATCTGTATGGCCAGGAACCCATTGTACTGTGATAGTAGTTTTGAGTGCATGGAGGTTATTGGCGATGTTGGAGAGCGCCAGGGAAGTGGACTGTCCAGGGGCGGGTTTGAGAGTATTGAGACGTCGTATGGCAGCTTGATTGTCTGTGAGAATCCATACATGTCTTTTGGTGAGGTTATTACGTTGACAGATCTGAAAGCATTTCTGTGCAGCTTTAAGATGTACCTGGAAACGAACTTGCCGATAAGTTGGAAAAACAGTCCACTGTGGAAAAACCACCTACCTACTATAACACCGCACTATCGTACCTCAAGAGAGTAACCCGAGCAGCAAAAATGCAGGAATGGGGGATTGGTGGATGCGACATCTCGCGAAAGGAAAGAACTATATTGGAACATTTCGTACCAAACCAGACAATATTTTCAGAAGTGGCAACCGCCAGTTTGCATCTACTGTCACCCAACTACGAACTGGGCATGGATACTTCCGCAGTTACCTAAACAAAATACCAACCAATGCTGTTGACTCTACTCACTGCCCATGTCGCTATGGAGGTCCCCAGTCACCGGAACATCTTGTACTCAGATGCCCTGTATACCAATGCGAAAGACAAACCATGCGGAAAGAGATTGGAGTTGTACACCCTCGATATCTCTGGAAGCATCTTCTTTATACCGACAAAGCAATGCAACCTTTGAAACATTTTCTGCACGACACACATATAGCTACTCGAAGATAGTACCTGGGCCAATTCTGTGATGATGAACACCTTGGGCAGGGTAACATCCAAATTGCAGGACAGGGAACTGTCAACGATAGGGTGGAGGAACATAAGAGTGAGAGTGGAGGGGATGATGGGGAGGATGATGATGAAAAGGAAGGAGAAGCAGAGAGATGAGAGGAGGATGAAATTTGAACGGGGAAGGGAGGAGGAGGGTAAACTCCAGGGGGAGAACCCGCATGATATGCAGGACCAAGCAGAATGAGACTGACAGATATTTTATTATTGTATGAAGCGTGTTACAAACCGCTATGATTTATTTGAAATTTCTTTGTAACTAGAGCAGGGGTGATAGAGGACTGCAGAGCGGTGCTACCTAGCCAGGGGTGTTTCGTTTTTCCTTTGTTCGGTTTCATTTGTTGTTCTTGTTCTTGGTTATTTGTTTGTACCTCACGGGCCATAGCCTACGGGCTGCATGCTGTATGATGAATAAATAAATAAATAAATAAATGTGCAGCTTTAAGAATACCAAGTAATTCAGCATCATAAACTTCCTGTTGATGGCCCATTGGATAGGTTGCTTCAATGACATCTTCTCCTGTCATTTAAACTACAATTCCTGCGCCAATGTTTTCATTCAACATTGATCCATCTGAATAACAAACAATATTGCGGTCATCTTGTTTCAACATTGCATACTGGGCTTCGTGGGCTTTGGCTTCCTCTTCCTTTGAACGAGGATTAATTTGTGTTTTGACGCTACTTTCAATCCATGGTGGACAGGCTGTGGTTGAATAGGTTTCAATCTCCGAGCTGTTGGAAATCCATGGACTGAGGGTTGATAAGGTTTGGATAAGACGTGTGTCAAATTTGCGGTTATTTTGTTGCATACTGTCCCATGAAATCCAGGGTCCGGTTGTGTTACTAGACTCTGGGGTTTCATGAAATGGAGGGAAAGTCAATGGACAACGTTGTAGGATTGGAGGCGTTTCGGGAAACGTAAGTATTCGAATGGCATATTTTCTTCGCATGTGATTAAGTCGAACAGCTACTGGTGGCAGGGCTGCTTCATTGTGTAGCGCAATTGTTGGGGTTGTGCGGAAGGCTCCAAGGATGCACCGAAGTGCCATATTTTGAACCGTTTCAAATTTCTGTTGATATGTTGCTTGGCCCATCCACCAGACTTCAGCTCCGAAGTCGCAGACAGGTACAACACACGCATTGTATAGTTGGCGGACTGCACTGGGGGTTAGTCCTGATTCTGTATTGGCTGGTGATTTGAGTGCTCCAAGGGCTCTTTTGCCAGTTGCCGCCTTCAGCATGACATGGTGTTTGAAGTTGATTTTTCTGTCAAACCAAATACCAATCCACCTTACCACATCTGGGCCAATGCCTTTTGTGCCGGGGGAAATGGTAGTGCCATTGAGTAGGGTAATCTTTTTGTCATCGGAGGTATCACCGTTTCGTTGATTGTGGAAGTGCATCATTTCTGACTTTGAGTCATATAATCGTACCGCATTGTTTTCTGCCCATTTGAAAGCTGTCCGTGCAGCCGCCTCAAGGCATCTTGCATTATAGGCTTTTGATTTGCTTCGAACAACAATTGCAACATCATCAATGTAGCTTGGAGTCCTGGAGCTGGGGTAATGGGTTGTGATTTCGTAGAAGAGAGGACTGAGATAGAGGAGGAAGAGAATTGGGGATGCAGGCGATCCCTGAGGGATTCCTGTCTGGACGGGGCTGAGGTCTTCCATTTGTCAATCAAATGCCAGTGCTGTTGTACGGTTGGATAGGAAGTGGTCGACCCATAATTGAATTGCGGTTGGGTAGCACAGTTGACGTAGAGTTTGGAGGAGACGGTCTTTGGATACATTGTCGAATGCGCCACTCACATCCATAAAGAGGACAGTGGTGATTTCCTTTGCATGTTTTCCTTGTTCAATTTCATGTGTAAGTGCCATTGCAGCATCTATAGCAGAGCGTTGTCTTGGTCCTCCTATTTGATCTTTGCGTTGCAGGTTGTGTTTTTCAGCCATTTATGCAATTCGGTTTGCCATCAACTTTTGGAGGATCTTCCCAAGGCAATTGAGCAGGGCAACAGGTCGGTAGACCTTAGGTATTGAATAATCAGGTTTTCCAGGTTTGGGTATAATCACAGTCGTTGCTTGTCGCCAACAGGTAGGGTGATATCCATTGGTTCCAATTATTGCAAAGAGACTGTTGAATTGTTCGGTGGCTGCTAGGTATGGTTGCCGGAGGCAGTAAAAGGGAAGCCCATCGGGTCCCGCGGCTTTATGTGGTGCTGAGGTAAAAATTGTTTGTTTGATTTCTGTTGGGGTAAATGTAACCCATGGCAGGGTTGGTTGATTGGTGATATCAGTTGGGGAGGGTACAACTGGTGGGGGTGGGAACATGGTAGAACGGAATAATACTGCCTTTTCTTCAAATGTCATACCTGTTGTGTTGGAGAATGACAGGGTTGGTGTCTGTTGGGTTTTCCTGGGTTTGGTATAACGGAGGGCGGTAAATATCTCTGTGCCTTGTGCATTTGCTAAAAATTCAATCCACATTGTTGTCTTGGAGGTGCGGATATCCCGGAAATATTGGTTTCGAACAGCTTTGAATTTGCTGTAATCACTTTCAAGGCGGGTTTTCTTCCACTGCTTCTGGGCATGGTTGATCTGTGTTTGGGAGATTTTGAGTTAGGGTGTCCACAAGCATTTTGAATGTGTTGTAAGCTGGAGCACTGGGGTAGATCCCTTGACTGCATCAAGAATCATATCTTGGAGTAGTTCGGTTGATTTGTCAAGGTTTGATTTATTTATTTATTTATTTATTCATCATACAGCATGCAGCCCGTAGGCTATGGCCGGTGAGGTACAAACAAATAACCAAGAACAAGAACAACAAATGAAACCAAACAAAGGACAAACGAAAAACCCCTGGCTAGGTAGCACCGCTTCGCAGTCCCCTATCACCCCTGCTCTAGTTACAAAGAAATTTCGAATACATCATAGCGGTTTGTAACACGCTTCATACAATAATAAAATATCTGCCAGTCTCATTCGGCTTGGTCCTGCATATCATGCTGGTTCTCCCCATGGAGTTTACCCTCCTCCTCCCTTCCCCGTTCAAATTTCATCCTCCTCTCAACTCTCTGCTTCTCCTGCCTTTTCATCATCATCCTCCCCATCATCCCCCTCCACTCTCACTCTGATGTTCCTCCACCCTATCGTTGACAGTTCCCTGTCCTGCAATTCGGATTTTACCTGACCCAAGGTGTTCATCATCACGGAATTGGCCCAGGTACCATCTTCGAGTAGCTATATGTGTGTCGTGCAGAAAATGTTTCAAAGGTTGCATTGCTTTGTCGGTATACAGAAGATGCTTCCAGAGATATCGAGGGTGTACAACTCCAATCTCTTTCCGCATGGTTTGTCTTTCGCGTTGGTATATAGGGCATCTTAGTACAAGATGTTTCGGTGACTGGGGACCTCCATAGCGACATGGGCAGTGAGGAGAGTCAACCGCATTGGTTGGTATTTTGTATAGGTAACTACGGAAGTATCCATGTCCAGTTCGTAGTTGGGTGACAGTAGATGCAAACTGGCGGTTGCCACTTCTGAAAATATTGTCTGGTTTGGTACGAAATATTCCAATATAGTTCTTTCCTTTCGCGGGATGTCGCATCCACCAATCCCCCCATTCCTGCATTTTTGCTGCTCGGGTTACTCTCTTGAGGTACGATAGTGAGGTGTTATAGTAGGTAGGTGGTTTATCCACAGTGGACTGTTTTGCCAACTTATCGGCAAGTTCATTTCCAGGTACATCTGTATCGCCAGGAACCCATTGTACTGTGATAGTATTTTTGAGTGCATGGAGGTTATTGGCAATGTTGGAGAGTGCCAGGGAAGTGGACTGTCCAGGGGCGGGTTTGAAAGTATTGAGACGTTGTACAGCAGCTTGATTGTCTGTGAAAATCCATACATGTCTGTTGGTGAGATGATTACGTTGACAGATCTGAAAGCATTTCTGTGCA